>JAGDQP010010597.1:23064-55342 GCA_022664845.1 Lepisma saccharinum | reverse complement strand
AGGCCGTATGGATAATATTAAAATAAATTCACGCAATAAACAAAATACAACAAAACGGAAGCACCCCAACAAAATCTACCCTTACAGTGTTTGTTCACCGTATCGCCAAGTGGTATCAGCAGGCATCGATTCCACAACCTCTAGCACCAAAGGTAAGTGCTCTACCAACTGAGCCAGCGTGGTCCCCTACGTATTTTGTATCAAAAGTGTATCACATAATATTGTGCGCCCCCTCATGCTTTTAATTTTAGCCATGCTTAAACAAAATCTTTCTTTTCTAAATAACGTACGTTTATTTGCCACAATTAGTGTTTGTGTTTGCTACCTTTTATGGTGTGTATGTTTCATCCTTTTAAAATCGGCAAAAAGAAAATACTTGGTCTTACCATATGTTTCCAACGACGTTATTTTTGTCCTTATTGTCGTCCTATTTTCACTGTGATTCACAGATCTGAAAATAAACAGAAAAAAACATTGTAATTAATTTACGGCTAAAATATATTCGTACAGTTTTATTTACAAAAAATAAGCTAAAATGGTTAATTTATTCAATCTTTTTTTTTAAATATTTTCCTCAGTCCCACCAGGCAAATACCGCCGTATTAATTTCATATAAGTCCAGGACGGTTCCCTTTTTTTAAAATCCTACCTTACCCAAAATTAAAAAAACAACAACAACATATAATTCACTAACTGCGTTTTTCTTATTTTCCCTCAGTCCCACCCTGAAAATACTGCAATAATAGCTTAACAAAAGTCCTGGGCAATTTCCAGCCTGTGATATTTCTTAGTTTCAACAAACAAATACAGAGGTAGTAACTTGACGTACAAAATCAACATGCATAAATACAAAATGTGGCTGTAATTTTTTTGACGTTCTATAAATTAACATTTTATCGGCCAACCGGTATGTGCCAATAGTCCATTGAGTCTAACATCCCACGTTCCAGTCCCGGTTAAAGCCTTCGTATGCATTTTATCTTCATACAAAAAGCCAGATCGTAATGGAGCAAAGTAAACATTAAGTTAACTTAAGACAATTGATTGACGTAGCTGCGTAGATGCAAAATCAGTTCATTTCGCGTAATAAATATAAAAGTATGTTTCTTAAACACGGTGATTGAATGATTATTCTAAAAATGTTTTCTATGATAAATTGTCTCATATGTCTCATATTTGTCTCTCATGTTCTTTACTTACCGACAAATTGTCTCCTTAATTCGCACCAAATAACACACACGCCTTGTTACAATACTGTACTGTTCAGTACTTAAACAAATTCAATACTAATTCCCACAGCCAAGCTGGATAAATGAATTCAGTCGTCTGTTCTTTTTTTCTTGGTGTTGGCTTCTAGGCAGTGACTTCATTATCTACGGTTGTATTGTCTGATAAAAAAAAAAGGATCATGAAAAAAAGGTAACTCTTTTTTTTCTTTTTAACTAAATTAATTTCTTTGCGCCTGTAGGTATCTCGTTGAAGCCAACCCCACTATTATTTTTTTTCAAAACTTATTAATTTGATGTTCTTCTTCTTCCGACAAGATGAAACAAGACTTCAACAGCAATAAGTTCTTGTGCTCCTGGCCAGGGAAAGGGGTAAGACGCAAGAGTTGTGAGTAGCACAAACAATTAGTGACCTGTCAAATCCACAAGTAAATTTATGAAAAAAAAAACAGAATGATTAATGATCATGGGGTAGATTTGCGTGGCGTCTATAGAATTCAGACAATAACCAAGTGTTCAATTAATACGTAATTAAATCATGGGGTAGATTTGCGTTGTGTACCTACTCCACTATACTAAGAACTCAGAGAATTTCAAGTCACAAAATTAGTAGACACCATGTCACTACTTTTGTTCATAGCTGTACCACTCCAGCTTTTGCCAGGTGTAACTGTTAAACCTCAGTCAGATGAACGGCCGCTAGAATCGTTCCCAAGGCCTTTCGATTGCTAATTCAACGATCTATCAACTGTTGGTAAACTAGGTTCTCTTAGTCTAGGTGACTGCAAAGTTACTACAATGAAGTAGCTTCCGAAAGAATGTTACCGAAACGTTGTATTTAGGTGTAGGTATGTAGCAACCTTATATTTTTCTGTTTCGCATTTGGAATATTAAGTTTATAAAAAAATAAATACATCGTATGACGGCAGGAGAAGGTTAACCCAGGAGATGACGGCAAGGACCTGTATGAAAGCAAAGTGATGAACCAATGGAGACGGCGATGCCAGAAGACAATGGAAAACTTGGACCATATACTAGAAATCCATTGTAGCCTTCCTTTATATTCAAATAGGTGGCTTCAGTGACTTTCTTGTGTCGGTCTAGTTATCGTCTAACATCGACAGTGAAGGTGACAAAAATGTGCTGATGGTGTGAAGACAAGTAAGTGTGATATTGATTAACTCATTCGAGTGTAATTTCTTAGGGGTGTTACAGACGTTGGAAGATATTCAGGTCTCATCTTCCCTTCTTTCCTGTCTGTATTGTTATACATAACTAAACTTACTGCAAGTTATATCGTAATTCGAATAATTTAATATTACCTGCCAATTTCCACGGGTTATAATTTACTTCTTAAGGTTATTGAAATCAACCAAATATCACGTGAATTCGTTGATGCAAATTTACAATCCATGGATTGGCAGGAACTATGAAATTATTCTAATAACGATATAAATTGCAGTAAGCTTAAACATATTTTACAATACAGACAGGAAAGGTGCACTTATTTTTAATAACCAATGGCATATGAAATGGAGAAAGTATGGCCCTTCTGTGGGGCAATATTGGGGATTCAGCTTTTTTGGGCAGTGGGCAAGCAAGTAGGAATTTGGTTGGGTAACGAGTGGCCCAAGTATGACCCACTGGTAGCGAAAATGTGTTCTGTTATGGTTGGGCCACACGTTGTTTCATGGGTGGGGAAGGGTTGGGCCAAAGGTATTGCCACTTCATTTCCCATCAAGTGACTGGCAATTTGTTGGACAACTGGCGGGGAATACTCGGGATATGGTAGGCCCACTGATGGCATGCCGCCTGGTATCGGGAAATGGTGGGGTTTTCTGATCATCCCATCCAGTGTCCCACCCCCCGGCAACTAGCCGGCCACAGTCCGTCGGCCGTCTACCCCCGCCTGTGGGCCACCGTGTGGCCCATCCGCGATTTCCTCATGGGGAATAGTCTAGCCTACGTCTACATCTTTGCAATTGGACGTCAATATTTGCTTTGGTATCTATCTTCCGACGCTAGTCGATCACTCCAGAATCGTTACGTAGAGCCCAATGGTGTTGATTCACAATTATAGGTTTAGATAGACTAGCAGGTTTCTATTCTATAATAGAAATATTCAATATCCACGTTATATATGGAGTATCGCAGTACAAACATCTGACGTAATATCATTCTTCTGTAGACAAACTGCATTAACACCATCAGGCGCGCTAATGGCGAAAGTAACACAGTTTGTGCTACATGCTGCAAGGAGTACACTCACGC
Source organism: Lepisma saccharinum (assembly GCA_022664845.1). Taxonomy (NCBI): domain Eukaryota; kingdom Metazoa; phylum Arthropoda; class Insecta; order Zygentoma; family Lepismatidae; genus Lepisma; species Lepisma saccharinum. Next base: position 51,845 of record JAGDQP010010597.1, on the reverse strand, counting down.
GGGTTAGATAGTTTCTTTTTCACAGAGGTTACGTCAGAATGGAAGATTATATAATTTGATTTTTTTTTTCTTCATTTCAAATTTCAATAAATATTTGCTACTATATTTTTTTCATTCAAATGAATATGTTTTGTTCATGGTTTTATAACAGCTTATGTATTAATAAGTCTTCTAGACAATGAGCATTTCTAAATGCAGCAGAAAAAAAAGAACTTACAATTTAACTTGTCAACAGCATTCCAAAGCTATAAGCCAAAAGAGATTATTTAATTGCAGCAAATTATTTGTAACTTTCATAATATATAGAAAAGTATTAGCTAACTCTTTCCAAAGAACAATTACAATGCAATTCCTATGTAAGCCCCCCCCCCCCCAAAAAAAAAACCCTTTCGATTTAAACAGCAGTATGTTGCATAAATGGTGTTCCAGAACAGAAATGATCATCTACCGCTTGGAACACGTGTTGCAGCGACACCTGTTGACTGTACGGTGATATATATGTCGCGAGTGGATCGCATATAATAATAATAATAAAAAAAAAGTAACTTCATTTTTTAACCTAAACTAACCTAACCAATGGCCTTTGTAAAATTTCAATAAAAAAAAGTGCTAGAAAGCAATATATTAACATATATAACAATATAGATATTGTTTTTTGAAAGAAAAACACGAAATAAATCTTGGCCCCGCCTGGATTCAAACTAGAGTCTTACAGGATTATTTGTAAAAAATATTATGTTATTTGTGAAGACCACCGAATTTTGGTGTTCCTCGTTCCGACACTATAGGCATGTTTGGAAACTTCTTTAAAAAAAAACTTTTTTCTTGTTACGATCTGTTTAGCCTTCAATGATTTTTCAAACACCGTGTACTAGATGTATTCCTTGCGTCCGACTATCCTGAGGTTTTCCAGGGTTTTCCTCAGTTTCACAAGTCTAATGCCGGGATAGTACCTTGACCAAGGCCATGGCCGCTGCCTTACCTCTCCCCGCCCTACCCTATTCCGACCTGAGTCCGAGGTACCTATACGTCATAAAATCAATTCAAATTTAATAATTCATGGGCGAATATGAATAAGATTTGAGTGTCTTAGGACCACACAAACAAATTTAACGTAACATGAATTTAGCCTTAGGACTTTCATTTTTTTTTTTATAAATAAATTATAATATACTGGAAGAAACGCCTAGACATTTTTTTCACATGGACCTCAATGCAGTACGTCTTGTTGCTTTACCTCGACAAATGGGATTGCCGGTTACTCTGGCTGTTTGCTCAGTCCATTCGATTGCCTGGACGTAGTTTTGAACCGCCGCGCCGGTCCGCGAAAACATTTTGCTGGTTCTCGGCAAATGAATACATTTAGTTATTTAACACGTATTTTGTAAATTTCGTCTGTTCAAGACTGAGACTAAGGTATGTATTTCTTTTTTAATACAACTAAAATCTGAAGATGCATTGGCATCCTTTGAATGTCAAATAAACTTCTATATTACTGGTAACTTCCCGGTCCTTGAAAATTTCTCCCTGTAGTTTGCAGGTCCGTCAGTGCAAAAAGGTTGAGAAACGCTGATCTAGAGTATAGGCCCTGGCCGATATCTTATCCAGTCCTTCTCCTACGGAACGTAGAGCCTGTAGGCCAGAATTGTCCATTATGTTTGTTCAATACGGTGACCACAAATATGCTGAGAAAAAAAAGAGTATAGCATGTATGCTCTACATGCGCGCATGCAAGCAATAAATTTTGAGTTTTCAATTTGATTTGATTTTTAAGGCCTTAGACAACTTTGCTATCAAATTGAGTACCAGAGTGCCCTTTGGTATTCCTGGGCGCCTTGGGAAGGTAAAGGTGGTCGAGCGTGGGACTGACTATCCCATCTCACTTCGTACGTAGGTCAAGAAAATGTGGAGCGCTACCTTCACATCCCCCAAGTACCGTTCACGGCGTGCGTATCGCACAGGGGATAGCTTTACTTTTTTTTTACCATTATAGTCTATAAAGCAGGCAGAAAATGGAATGATGTGGTTATATTCTGTGTCTGTACCTCGCCAGAAGTTTACATGTAGAATGGAAGCATTTGTTGTTGTTATATCCTCTCTTTCAAAGATTCCAATCCGAAGCTACTTCGACTTCCCCGATTGATTTGATAATTGTAAGCTGTTGTTTCTACTTCTTTTACATTCTTCTAGCCTTCCTACGTCATAGTCTAATCATCTCTCGTCATAGACAGAGTTCATTTGAAAAGCTAGCGGATGCTACAAAAAATCACTATATAAAAATAATAAAAAACTTTTTAAAGACATACTTTTCTTAAACAAGTCGTACTAAAAATAAAAAAATAATTTTGTTTATGCATGACTAAAAAGAAAAGCATGCGACGCGCTCTCATATACAGTCACTTTATAAATTCTTGAATTAGCGCGCCCCATGCTTTTCTCTTCTCATGCATAAACATTTTTTTTTTTACTTTTTAGTACGAATTGTTTAAGAAAAGTATGTCGTTAAAAAGATTATTTTTTTCGAGTTATTTCGGTATTCAGATACTTTTTCTCAGGTTAATGTTTTGTGACCCAAATCCTCAAGTGTTCTGTAACCAGTCAAACGCCATTTCGTTGCAGACTAGTATTTATTTTAGGATAAAGAAGTCCATATTAAAAAAAAAAGAAAAAATCAAATATGGTTTTAAAGTATAGAAATATATGACAGTAAAAATGGAATATTGTATTGTCATCCGACTTACGTCGCTGTGCAAAATTTCTTCATTCTATGACGTCGGGAAATGAGTTAAATTAACGTTGCAAGATCTGATGACACCACCAACCATTGTGAACTAAAGAAAAGTCTGTAAAAATGGGTAATATTGCCACAGCAGTTCAAGCGATCTGGTGATATTGACATTATGGAGGGACGTACGTAGAGGGAAGGGGTTCTTGGATTCCCCAAATTCAGATTTTTTGTGAAATTACTATAATATTTATGCAAAATTATATGCATTTTATGTAAATTTCACACCGAGACCTCGGACTCCACGCCCCGAAACCAACTCCTGGGTACGTGCCTGCCTAATAGCTTTCAGTCAAAAATTTACTTTGATCAAAAGTCCTCCAGTACGTGCGCTCTTTCTCTCATTAGATTAGATGATATTTATTTAACTTTCAACTACATTTCTTGTAGGATAATGTATTCGCAATTTAGAAATTTTCAGGACAGTCAATGACAAAATACGTTAAAAGTTATAGAGATATGGAAAACATCATAATTAGAGATATTTTCGGATAAGAAAAGAGTATAGAGTATTTAAACCTCTAATAGAAAATAATAATCTTCAAATTAAAGGGAGTATGTCCGGTCACCCGTTGACGGATGAGGTGACCAAATATACCAAAGTTATTTTCCATTATTATTATTTTTAGCTGTAAATGAGCTGAGTTTGCACCACTGTTGGTCACTGGCACACTTTGGTGCATCACGTGCTTATGTAATGCTATGTTCCGCTGTTGCTCTCAACCAAGGTCATAGCCACTTGGCTAAACCCCTTTGCGAAAACGTGGCTAGGGAATATGTATACAACATTGTACAAGCGACTCGACTCTTATAAACTGGTCTTACTGACAGAGACTTAGCATACGTAATATACTAGTTAAAATGTGCAACCGTATGCAATACAAGAGAGAACCTTTCACGATCAATATGCGTGTTGCATGTTTATTCGTTGATCATCCGTTTCTTCTTCCTTTCTCTGGCTAGAGATAATAGAATGAAATATCCATGTAACAACTGGAATAAAAATAAAAAATCATGGGGGACGAGGCGCGAGATCGATAGCCTATGTCTTCGATGACTAAAGGCCATAAAAAAAATTCAAATTCAAAATTCGAGTCCCATTCACGCCGGCTATCCTGAATGACGTTTTCCATCAGTTCCGCTAGGCGAATACTAGATCATAGATCGTGGTTGATATTCTCTCCATACTTGCTTCCTAAGAGATGTCATTTCTTAGATGTGACGGGATTCACCCTCAAGTCCCTATACAGAACGTACAAAACAAATGGAATAAATAAAATCGATAGAAATTATTGTGTTTGTGACTTTTGTATGTCAGCAAGAATTTCTGGGTTTGCTATTGCGCATTTCTGGGATTCCTTTACACTGCAATATGCGAAAATTATATTTGCATCAGCGGGAAGATTAAGATAAATTCACAAAAGTTGAATAAAAAAAAAAAAAAACGTCGTTGTATCAATCAATATTGTTTTCGAAACTATCAAAATTCTAGGCGTAACGAGGTTATGTAGTGTTGGATCTTGCCGTCCGTCTTATCTGCGTTAGGACTGATTCACATGCAAGCTTGCGTTGCTTGCTTTGCGTGCGATTTGGGTAAGTAGCCAATTAAAGCACGTGTTTTATTACGTAGTACGTAGAACACGCAATATAACACGTGTTTCAATTGGCTACTCACCCAAATCCCACGCAAAGCAAACAACGCAAGCTTGCATGTAAATCAGCCCTTAGACGTTATACGGTAACCAACATGACCTGATTCATACAACAGATAGTCTATCAAGGTAGTGGTGGAAGCAGTGCTCGAAAGGCTCCGAAAGATAGTTCCTGCATAATTAAAATCTAGCCTCAAGAGTACCGGCATAAATTACTAAGGTAACAGACGCCATAATCTCGAAAATGTTTTCGAAATATATTTGACAACAAGCTTAATCTGAACTGTTATTGAGTAGTAATGATATTAACTATATAATATATTTGTTTTTAAATTCACCACGAGTGACCATTTCTAAGTATTTTAATACTTGTTATTGGTTACGCGAGTTTTAGCCATTAAGCCGACCTAATCCAATATGGACCAAATTTTTACTTCTAATTATTTTTTTACGCTTGTTATCGCTGTGTTTCTTGTTATAATTCTTGAACTATGCACCTACAGGGTGCGTATATACTGTAAATAATATTGACAGTTTTTTTTTTCAACAATTAATATGTAACTAGCAAATGTGCCGCATAGCTTTAACAAGCGTAAAAGACCGTATTAGAAGATATTTGGTTCATATTTGTTTAGACTCAAAATGGACGATCGAGATTAAACTGTCCGCTCCGCTCTCTGGTTTCATATATTCGAAAAAAAATAATGGCACCGATCATGGATATCGATACGGGAGACGGATCTACTTCTAGTGACCCGAAATTAAAGCCAGCACAAGACGAATGTCTCATTTCAGTATTGACAGAAATTGTCATGACGTCATACTTACCTAGTTGTAGCTACTTGTATATAACGACAAATAAGAGTGCCAAGAAGCAGCTTCCTTTCAGTTGCCAATGTAGCGTATTGGTAGACTAATCTGAAGGATCCTGCATCGAATCCTGGTCTAGTTTTGTTTATATATTTTTTCTTTACGAAAAATAACTTTTCTCTTTTTTATGTATTTATATGCTTTAGGAAATTTAATAAAATTAGTGACCAAGGGCACTTGGAAGTTAGGTAAGGTTAGGTACGGTTTTTTTTTTATTGCACACACGGTTAAATCATGTTTTTATCCACAAGTAGACAAGTGTGACGTAATCACAATTTCTGTCAATACTGTAATGAGACATTAGTAGCACAAGCCATGATCACCTGGAAGGTGAAATTGATTAAAAAACAACTGAACTTCACGTTCCGCATAATATTCCAATCTTCCTCCTCTTTTCCTTAGCTAGATCTTCATCTATTCTTTGCTTCAACACACCCAGGCATAGACCAACCAATAAGACGCAAGTAAATCACCAGGCAAGATTAATCGGAAACCGGCGTCAAGTTGACCCAGCTTAATTGTATTGCACCAGTCGATCCGTCTTCCGTATCTAAATCCATGGGCACCGGTAAGTCCAGAATCGCTTTTAGATAGAGGTCAATGGGTGAAACAGAAACAAACGAAATAATAGAGAGGGAGAAAGAGAAAATCAACAACAGACCCGAACATCAGCACAGAAAGTATCAGATTGCAATTGCCTACCAAAAAATCTTCTTAGGACATGGGCTTTTAAAACGACCGTCGTATAAGTAATTCAAAAGGTGTCATTAGGATTAGGTTTTGAAGCGGTTATTAGGATTAATCCTATTCTTTCTGTTTTCATTTTAGGGTAGGGGCTTATTCATAGTACATTCGCCGTACCTCCAAGTAATGTTACGGAATTTTCAATGCTAATATTTAAAATTACATGATTGTGATATATTACCAGTAATGATTATACCGTTGAAGCAGAACATTTAGCGGTGTGGTTGTCTGGTAACCAGGAGGTCTAAGGATAGATCTTCGGTGCTGACTATTCTGAATGAAATGTTCTCTGATTTTCCTTGGTCACACCAGGCAAATGCTAGGATGGTACCTTGAATAACATAATGAAACAGAAATATAAGAGAGTAAAAGTAAAAAAAAAGAAAAAGTTAATTTATATCTGTTAAATAGCTACGTTATACTCAGTTTAATATTTTTTTATTTGAAACCCCCTGTTTTAGGGGAAAAGTTATGGAGATTGCAACAATGTAAAACAAAAGAAGGAAGGGGATTTGTAACGTTACATTTCTTTCTTTGTAAGAACTGATTTACATAATAAACCTTGAAAGCACTTAGGTTTCTTTCTTTACACCATTCTCATGTAACATATAACAGTCAACAAATGCAATTAATCCTTGCAATAATACTGGAAATTTCATTAAATTCCCAATCTCCTAACTCCAATAGAGTACACACGGAAATGGCAGAGAAAAAAGTTTATTAATTTTTCAACCAAGAACAGAATTTATCTCAAGATTAATGAGTCACGTGAGTGACGTGCCTTGGACAAATCGTTGACATGCAAACCGAGGATTCGAGGCACATTAATTAAAAGTTCTGTTCAAAACCGTCACTCCTTCCTCATCAGAGCTAATCACGAAATTAATGAAATATTGAATAGAATCATTTGCACGAGTTGTCCTGTTCATTTGCGGTTAAGACGCCTTACAACATACCAATTTTGACCTGACTCAAACCTATCAAGCTTACGTTGACAAGTGGGGCAACTTCATGCAAGCTTAGCAAATCCAGCCGAGAAGGTTTAAACAAGGTTAAGTCAAGCAGTCTAGTTTACAAGAATCAAGACTGAAAAGCCTTGACAGGATAAGGAAGAAAAACATAATGCACTTCTTAAAAAAAATAAAATAAACGTTGCCCTGGGTGCCAATCGATAAGAGATTCACTGGTACACCAATCCGATACTGTAGCCACCATACTACAGAGCCACATGCTCTAGGTGGCTTTCCAAGCATAATTTATACTTACAAGCAAACATACTGATGGAGCACAAAACAAGTTCTAAATTGTCTTCTTCCAACATGGTTAGAATGTCAAAATATGTTCATGCAAATTTTGGGAAGTCGAGCGCAATTACTTTGGGAGATATCGGTGATATAATAGTCAGGTTATTGTTTCTGGAGACTGAAGAAAAAGTATGGAAATACCCTTATATTTGTAAAATGCTGAAAGAAATGTAAAGCAAATACATAGTAATGGATACTGGGTGGAAAGCGCTACCTGTTGGAGGGTATGTTTTTACGGCCGCCATCTTGAATTTCGATTTGTTTTCTTAAATGGGAAGGGGGCCGTGTGATATGTCATTCTGGGCTAGAATTTTACGGGAAACACGTTTCTGAAGTCAGTTTTGCTGTAAATATATGATTGTGAGAGATAATGGTGTGTGACATTAGTATGGACTAATAATGCAATAGCCTAAAAACACCCATTTTGTTTTGAAGTAATGAAGGAATTTAAACCTAAATGCATTCAAATTGTTCCTGATTATATTGACATATCGATATGCATTTGTATTCATTTAGGTACAATCCCTTCATTATTTTAAAACAAAATGGTGTTTTCAAGCTATTACATCAGTAGCCCATATTAATATCACACACCATTATCTCTCACAATAATATATCTACGGCAAAACTGACTTCAGAAACGTGTTTTCGGTAAAATTCTAGCCCAGAATGACTTATTACACGACCTCTTTCCCATTTAAGAAAACCAATCAAGATTCAATATGGCGGGTTTCAAGATGGCGGCCGTGAAGAACATACTCCCCAGCATGTAGCACCTTCAACCTCGTACCCATTACTATGTATTTGCTTTCCATTTCTTTCAGCATCTTACAAACATAAGGGTTAAATCAACATACTTTTTCTTCAGTCTCCAGAAACAATAACCTGACTACTATATTGTCGATATCTCCCAAAGTAATTGCGCCCGAGTTGCCAAAATTTGCATGTGCACATATTTTGACATTCTAACCATGATGGAACAAGAACACTTAGAACTTTTTTCTGGCACATCCGTATGTTTGCTTGTTAGTTGTTTTGTATACTTTCATATCCCTCGACGGGATGTTTTACCCATACTACTAGACAGGCACGTATTTACGGGGTGGGTCCGTACTCCCCTTCCCCCCAAACTCAGGATTTTATGAAAAAATAGTATAACTTCAGGCGTAATTATACATATTTAATATACATTTCATGGCTAGACACACGTTGGACCCCGCCCCCAGAAAGCCCTTGGACCCCTCCCAAAACCAAGTTCCGGATACGTGCCTGCTACTAGATGTTCGTATAGCTCTCATGATCCATTATTTCATATGGCTAATTCGTCTTCTTCGAGTGTTGATCTGAAATCCAAGTTTTTACCTTCTCTTTTCTGTAATTTATGTTCGTATGGGAGGATCATCACTTACTGTAGTTTTCAAAAAGTTCCTCAGACACAGGTGATGTGGTATCTATTACTACTTATTGCCAACAAACGTCAAACTTTCTCACTGTTTGCTCTTTGCAGATGTCTTCAAAGCTATTAAGACAATAATATCTTCAGAGGACCTTGACCGCTTAACTCTTAGAGTATGAACAATAGTCCTGATTTCAGTATAAATAAATGTCATGTCCTACTGTCTGTCACCCGACCAAAGAATTCTATTATTTATGGTTACAAGTAAAATGCAGAGCATTTGGGTTAAAGTTCATAAAGTACAGACCTTGGAGTAACGTATGACTCGGAGCTTAAATTTAATGAGCATATGCGTCAGAAAATAAATTTACTTAAGATTTATACTGCGTTGTTGCAAGGACTTACGAGTACAAGTACTTTGAAGGTTCTATTTTTCGCTTTCTTTCGCTCCATACTCGAATTCCAAGCAGCACACTCACGTCAAAATGACGTCGATTTTGGTCGAAAATTGATGCAAAAGACGTCGAAATGACGGGAAAATGTCACTACCAAAACGACGTGTGTCAAATCCCTCCAATGATAGCTTATTACTGTAGGTAATTGTTTCAAATAAAACATATGAATGAACCAATCCTGTCCCAAAAGAATCGTTTGATTCCAGTGATTTTGCATGTTTAACAGTATTTTAGAAAGCAATGAGACGCACACAAAACAATTCAATCCGATAAGTTCACTGTTTCACTCCAATCAGATCGACCAGGATCACGCAGTCGCTATAGAAAACGAGATATAACCATAGCATGCCATCAAAAAGCTAGGGGATGAGACATGACAAAATTACGTCAATTGAAAGACTAAAATGTCACGTAATAGCGACGTAGATTTCAGTACACTGACGTGATTTTGAGTTTTTAGGCCTAAACTGACGTCTTTTTCACGTGAGTGAGCTGCTTGGGATATGCTTTAATGATATGACACTCACTAGTGACGAGACAGAAAACCCGTAAAGTAAATAGAGGTTGTTCTTTTCGCGTTTTCTGAAATGTGATTCCTAGGAAATATTCCCAAAGTATGCTAAATGCTTGAACTTCGAAACTAGTTCACATTTACGCGGTTGGAGGACAGATGAATTTTACATAACATGGTAGAGAAGAAGGGGGTAAATGCGCCTACTTAAACTTTGATTTCGCATAAGTGATTGAATATTGAACGATGAAACCCAAATAAACCAGTAATGTTAAGACACATTATTGAACTTTATTATGAGAAGAAAGGGTGGACAAACAACAAGTAAAAAAATAAACTGGAATAGAAAAAGTAAAACCTTGTGTTGCGTACCTGGGTGGGAAATTGTACGCAGCATAACTTCTTATATTTTCCGTTCCAATTTTAAGAAAACATTAATAGATATGCATTAATAACAGCAATATTATTCCATCTTGCGGTTATAAAAAATGCTTGGGTTTTCAGATATTTAGTACACACAGAAAGCATCACTTAAATGAACAAAAATTGTGAAAATTTAAAATGATTTAACTACAATCTGAATCACGGTGCGAGATCCGGGAGGTATGAAGGATTTCCCCCATCAACAATCTACTTATTAATTTTACCTCCCACTAACAGTGGCCAGAGGGAGGGAGTTTAAGATGATATGCTGCGTGCAATGATCCCGTTTTTGTTAAAATGTCTTTGTCATCGCTATTATAATCTGCACAGACCCTTACTAAAACAAACATAACAGAGTAAGGAAGTGTCCACATGATGACTGCGTGTTAAGTTACATTCTGATGCATATGCTTGAAAAAAAATTATATTCCGTGCACTGACTTTATAACACAAACTATTAAAACCAAATGGCCTGTCTTGTGGCGTACAAAAAAACTATGTATGGCTCAATGTCCACTGGAGCTTAATTACTTCGTTCCCAAGTCCCCGCTACATGTCACTATAGGTCAATAATGTCCACTGAGTCTCAGTTCACCCACACAGGACCGCGTGCTATTACCCTGTTCTATAATTTTGTACAAAATAATACATAATAACACAGACTCTCCTGACCTGCTAACTCAAATCACCTTACATGTCCCTCAAATTAAAACTCAGCCAAGAAAGGTTAGAAGGAACGCGATGAAGCTCTTTCCTATCTGACGAATGAAAAGTACACACAATAAATTGGTTAAGAAAAAATAACAAATTAGATATCTTGAATTTGACTATCTATTTGTTTAAGAAAACAAAGGAACAATGGTGTCAGGGGTACTAATGTGCTAGCTTCTGAAAATATAATGCATATTATTTTTCACAATAATTATTATTCTATGCTTTTTCCTAAAAAAAAAAAAATCTCGTCCTTTTCTTCCCTACTACCAGGTATATGCATAAGTTTTTGCTGGTTTTTGTGGTAAAGAAAACACGTAATTTTCAAGGGAAATTAATTTTGTTTTATTCAAAAGATTGGCCATCGGCTTCTACACATTTCGCCCATCTTTCAGGTAATTGATGCATACCATGCCAGAAAAACTGCTTGTCTTTTGCGGCAAACCATTCGTCGAGCCATTTTCCAACGTCTTCGAAATTGCTGAAGTGCTGCTCTGCGAGCGCGTACCCCATTGATGTGAAGTGGTGATAGTCAAATGGCGCCAGGTCTGGGGAGTACGGCGGGTGCGGAAGGATGTCCCATCCTAGCGATTTCAAGGTGTCTTTCACTGGTTTTGCTGTGTGAGACGGCGCATTGTCGTGTAACACAATCACTTTGCCATGTCTTCGGGCCCATTCCGGTCGTCTTTCGATCAATGCGTGATTTAAATTAATCATTTGTTGGCGATAGCGTTGTGCATTAACGGTTTCGCCGGGCTTCAAGAGTTCATAATACACAATATCGCTCTGGTCCCACCAGACACAAAGCATGGTCTTCTTTCCGAAGCGATTTGGCCTTGGTGTTGAAGGACCGCTTCGCCAGGTGACAGCCACGATTTTTTCCGCTTCGGGTTTTCAAAATAAATCCATTTTTCGTCACCCATCACAATTCGATACAAAAATGATTTTCTTTCGTGGCGTTGAAGTAGCATTTCACAAGTGACTTTGCGATTTTCCATTTGACGTTCATTCAAATCGTGTGGGACCCATTTACCCAGTTTATTGATCTTTCCCATTGCTCGTAAACGTCTGCTAATTGTTTATTGTGACACATTTAACGCTTTTGCCAATTGCTGTTGAGTTTGAGTTGGGTCATCCTCCAATAACACCTGCAATTGCTCGTTTTCGCACTTTTGTGGTCTACCAGAGCGCACTGTCTTTCACATTGAAATCACCATTTTTAAATTGTCGAAACCATGTTTCACATGTTCTAATCGATGGAGCATGTTCACCATATGTTTCTACCAGCATACGATGACTTTCAACAGCCTTTTTCTTTTGATTAAATAAGATAATCAACGCGTGCCACAAATGTTCTTTTTCAGGCACAAACTTCGACATGATCACTGAACGATAAAACAAAGACGCTAGTGTTTGGCGGACTCAACTTGTGTGTGTTTGTAGTTTAATGTCAGACAAACAAAATGACGTATGTGTCAAATGAATACGCTGCGTACTTTTCGCTGTCGCCATCTCTTAGTTAAACCGGAAACTACTTATGCATACACCTGGTATAGTACGTATGTTAAATACATTTGAATAGTCATTGTTTGTTTTAAATTTCTTTTTATCCATGTTAATGCCATGTATGCAACATGTCAGTATGTCACATCTGGCATTGTGTGTGTCATTAGTTTTGTACACCTTGTTAAAACCTTATTCTGTGGTGTCACCTAAATAAATAAATAAATTATTCATGGATATATTCCTAGTAGCAATTGCAGTGATGTTACACACATTTTTAGAACAATTGTGAAGAGTTCCATCTTGTAAGAGTTAAAAGCGAAAACATACATAAACATAAAAACCGAAAGAAGTGTAAAAACTGCATCAAAATTGTACGCAGTACGTGGAGACTGCATTCGTGGTGGAACGGAACTATTGAAGTACAAGAGAAGTCGCACTAGTAATTGTAGATAGCGAATTCCCATTTCCCCCATAGTTTATGACACCTAGAGCTGAAACCGGGTCGCTAATGACCCGGCCTGACTCCAAAACATAGGTCCAGGAGACCAGGTCCGAAACTTAACCTGGACTTATCTCGAATGACTCGGACCCGATCTTGACCCGATGATCGAATCTCGACCCTTTGGCTTCCCGGTCTTGTATCAATCAGTGTTGTCATTTATGAGATTTCTTGAGAAGTGAGTTAATGTATCCTAAATTACATGTGGTGATCTAAATCACATTACAAAAAGATAGAAAGAAAATCACTTATATTGAAATTATTTATTGCGAATATTGGAAACAAATTTCCTTACAAGTAGACGTGCACTCCTCACAAAACTATGTGACTCTAACCTGAACATTTATAAATATCCCCCTCCTGAAATAAGGTAATGATTTTGCAAAGAAAAGTAATCACCTCCCGGGGTTTATTTGTTGTACCGGTCCAACCCGGTGACCCATTTCAGCTCTGCAATGTACGACTTGGGCATCATCGCAACACAGGCATGGATTTATGAATGGGCCTGGGCCCTATGTGCATTTTTGGGGGTGCAATTGTTATACTAACTACTAGCAGACATCGTGGAAGAGTAACACTGGTTAGGTGCTAGTCACGATAATAGTGGAACCGAATACTTCGTGTTCAGTACACTGGGATTTGAATTTTGTTTATGACCTTTAGATACCTAAGGCTTAGACCGGGATAGGAGAAGGGAAAGAATGCGGAAAGGTGGCGGCCAGGGCCTATGTTGAAGATGCCATCCCAGCATTTGCCTGGTGTGACAGAAAAACACTACAAAAACCTTAGTCAGGATGGTCGGTGCGTCGTTAGGATAACCAACGACCTCCCGAATGCTATTAAAGTCAAAGCTTTACCACTTTTTTATATATTAGTTAATGAATTTCATACTACAGATTATTGAAACAATTCTACAAAATATCAAAAGATTGTTACTTTACATCAAGTTATATATAGATTCAAGAAAAAAATAATAGCTACCACTGAGCCATTCGTGCAGTATTTTATTTCGATTTTGTATTTCCCAGCCAAGCCAGTCTCCTCAGCTTCGTTCCTTGCTAGTTCGTCGTCTTATTACCGTATTTCGAAACAAAGTATGTGCTACGTTTTAAGTTCTTAAATTGCTGTAATTCCTGGCTGACTGCTTGTATTCTTGGTAGAAAGCCTTCATCATATGTGTGAATGAACTTCTAACAATTCAGCGGTTTTGGGGGATAGAAAGAGCCACCAGGAAGCTTTTTGTGACATCAGAGTGTTTTGAAGTAAGGGAGTTCACGAACCGCCGGAGACGTCGATGACAGCGAGACAGTGCTTAGCCTCAGTCAGTACCTTAAACATCGTTTATCGATTGCTCGCTATATTCAGTTTTAAGTAATCAAGTGTAACTTGGCCTCCTACAACTTTGGTCATGTCTCTGTGGTACAAGTCTCTCTCTACACCATAGAGACCTTGGTTCGAGCCTGGACTTGACTTCGTCTTGCTTGGCTTGGCCTGGCTGCTGCTGTTGTTAATTGGTGGGAAGTGGAATGGTAGCTATAAAATTGTCAGTATACTAGACCCATAATCTTAGTTTAAGGTTTTCTCATCCCTTTCTTTAAAAGTAGTAAATATTCTGTTTGTAATCAGCGAGTTTTTCTTCCAATGAGCATTCCCTAAACTTTAAGTCTTTTTCCTCTCAAGAGGTTTAAAGGCAAGAATATAAAAGTCAAGAGCTTCAGTTAATATAAGCCTTAGAACTAGTTATCCTTAAAGAACAAATCTGATTCAAATACTTAATTCAGGCCCATCACCAGCCACAAACTGTAGAGGGACACCAACCATCCGGGGTGGGGTGGGGGGCATTAGTCATGATTATTAATTCAGACTCATTAATTTAGACTGACTGTCATTTTTGCAACATTCATTTTAAATATCCAGAAAAACGTTATGATTGTTGACTGTGACTAAGAGTGTTCTGTGCATTGACCTCTATCTAAAAGCAATACTGGACTGATCGATGTGATAAATAAAATTTAATGAATATATGAAGCCAGGAAGCGGACGGGACAGTTAATCTCGATCGTCCACTTCCAGTATAATGCAATATGGAACACATTTTCAGTTTAACTTTTATTACGCTTGATATCGCTGTTCGGCTCACTTTTGATATATACTTTAATCCCCCCCCCCCCACAAATAAAGGTAAATATTATTTACAGCATGTACTATTATATACACAGTCTGGTACGTGCATAACTCAAGAAGTAAATAAATAAATAAAAAAAAACCGGTCCGCACAGCGACAACTCAAAGAAAATAATAAGAAGTGCCTCTTGCTATACTGTGCATAGTATACAAAAAATCCCGTCCTCCGGCCTCCTCGTCAGATGGCAGCACAAGTCTAAGATCAAGTGATATCGCCGAGAGATGCCATTGGCGGGAAATTATTAATTTTCATTGGCTAAGATGTTAATGAAGTTTTCGACCTTAATAATCGCTGTGTTTCATAAAAAAAAAGTTTAATAAATTTAATATTGTTTATCTCCTATATTTATTTTAGATTTATAATCTTATTTGTTCTTTAGAAATATATTGCTCTTTATCTCATCTTTGCCTTTTAAACTTGTTTTCTTTTCTCTAGATTTTATATCCATTTTCGTCTGTATGAGCTAAAAGAGTTCTTCCAAGGTACTTACAAGTTCTTCTTCTTAGTTAAATTACGTAGACAAAAAAATGACGGTTGGTTGGTTAGAAACAAGTATATTCTAATAGAGGATTTGCTTGTAGCTATCTCATGCGCAAAGAATGAAACCAAAAAAACAACTCAGCATCGGCCATGGCGACGTACCTGATTGGTTAGCGAACAACTAGAGAGCTCGTTGCCATCTTTGTTAGCTGAAACCAAAGTTTTTAATTGGAGTATGTGGGCTAACTGGACGGAAATATGCCGTGACGTTTGGCTTCATGTTCTTGGGAAAATCGCATATCGTCTATTAGAACATCCTTGGTTATAAATTGAAGGCACCAGGACTAGCCGCAACTGTCGCTACTATTGAGATATACGTGATAACTTCTAGCAATTACTTCTAATTATTTTCTTTCGACAACACGTGTAGATATCTGAGAACTGAAAATTTAATTTATATTGGACGTTAATGATCGAGGTTACTACTAACCGTTCCACATGCGATTGCCGCTGTTTACGTGGTGGCGCTGATGTAGTCAACAGGGACTCAGTCGCCGACTGTGTGAGAGACGACAGTGTTGCAACGTACAATATCCAGAATAACCTACACCGAGCGGCCATAGCTCAATTAGTACAGAGTTCGCTTAGTAATCGGAAGGTCCTGGGCAGTGTTTGATTTGTTTTAAACCACGAAGGGTGGGGGGATGTCCTAAAACTAGTGGGTGATTGTATGTTTCAACATACTGCATTTTTGGGTAGAAATAGATTTTATCCCGGGTTGGAATGGTATTCAGAATCAATAACCGGAGATTATATCCTCACAAACCAGGGAACATCCCCGGCACCCCCCCGGGATGGTACGTACAAACTAGGCCCTGGCCGACTACCTTTCAAAATCTTCTCCCTTACACTGTCCCATTTTGAGCCTGAGATGCTTGGCAATGAAATATTTCGAAAGTGCGTAAACTTAGAATGGGATATAGAAAAAATATGAGTTTCTATAGAATTGCCACACTAAATACTCGCCTGCGATTATTATCCCCACGCCACTATTTTCTGCTTGTGTTCCGGATTTTGCATGTAGTTGAATCTTTCTGCTGCCTTTCTGAAGTCATGTTGTATATTCGTCACCGTTGTCATACTTTTCCTAAGGTTCTTAACATCGCCTTTTGTAGAGGAAAGAATGATTTTTATTTATTTTTTTTACTTACCAGAAATTTTATACATTATTTATAGCAAGGGCGGTCGAATGGCGGACTCCGAACCCCGAAGCCTTTTATCCCGGAACTCCACGTTTTAATACAAATTTAAATTTATTGATGACCTTTTGGTACATTTGGCTCACGCCGGGTTTGATACGATATTCAATAATAATGTGTGAATTGATTATATGTATACACTTTACTAGTTGAAAAAAAATGTAATGTGAATTCATTTTTTTTTTTTTTTTTTTTTTTTTTCTTTTTTTTAATTACACAACTATACGGAGTAACAAATAACAACACTCTTACTGTCTTGTTTCATTTATTTATGGTGTAGCAATCGGGAGGTCGTGTGTTCGGTCCCGACCATCCTGACTGAGTTTTTTTCTGTCACATCAGGCAAATTCCGGGATGGCATCTTCAACATATGTCCTGGCCGATACCTTCCCGAATCCTTTTCCCTCCGCTAGCCCGACCTGAACCTCAGATGCCTAAAGACCATATATAAAATTCAAATTTACTTTAATTTGATGGCATATAGGCATCTGTGGCTCGGGCCGGGATGCGAGATGGAACCGTTCAGGACTTAAGTTAAATGTACCATCCCAGAATGCGCATGGTGTGATTCAGTGCTGGATCTATAAATTTTCCTATGGGGGACAAAGTTAAATTTTGCCACAACATTATCTCGCATCACGTAGTGTACTTTTGTTATCTTCTCTGAAGCCTGTCGTGACTTCTCTATTACTAACTCCAGTAAGACAGAAGACCTGCCTATCTGACTTGAATCGCGGTTTTGAATTTTAAAGATGAAGGTAGGTTGTGTGGAATAACATGGAAAAATGTCTTAGCGCGCCGGTATTGAAATTTTGAACACTTTTAGTTCAATTTCAATTCAATAGGCAATGTTACTTCCTTTTTTAAGAGCTTTTATTTTTTATTGTTAGCTGTTTGCCGCCCCTAAGCGTGCCGCCTGGGGTGCTTGCCCCCTTCCCCCCCCCTTAGATCCGGCACTGGTGTGATTGACGAAAACCTCAGTCAGGATGGTCTGCCGCTGGTATATAACAGAATATGTCTTGAATACGAAGTCAACACTCTATTATCTAAGCTACGGCCGCTTGGTCTTACTGTTGGCCTAATGTCTTATACAGAGTTGACTAACTACCTGAATCACGAAGCCTTTTTTTTTTATTTGATTTTTTGATTTTGATATATGTTTGCTCTGATCACTCCAGTCTCAAGCTGATCACTTCACCTTTCGACACTATCTGATCTCTCCAGTATCGTTACGTAGAGCTCGATGGTAGAGATTGTAAGAAAGTATCAACAAAATGTACTTAGCTCGTAAAACAACTATTATTTTGTTTCAAAATATCAGAAAATTCAAAACGTTCTCTCACAATAAAACCAAGAACTCTCTTCTGAGTATCAGATGGAATAAATTCAAGAAATTTTATAATTTTATTTTTGCTCTGATGAAACAACAACGAAGACAGCTTCTTAGAACAAAGATTATCCTTTCTTAGAAAAGAAAAGGAAAGGAAAGGAAAGAAAATAAACTTTTCTCTCGTTTAAATGCAACTCCCGGTTCCAGGAAATGGATGTAATATTTTATGTTCCTGGAAGAGAGCCAAGAGATCCCTTTTAAACAGAGATGCTTTACTCTCCAGGAAAAATCACATTCAGGAATTTCACTCTCTCGTGGGATAGTTAAAGCGATAAGAAGAATGAAAGTGTCACTCTACACTTTTAATTTCAATGTTCTGTTGATTTAATAAGTCTTATTGCGTAATATCTCGTTTTTTTTATTATTATTTGATTTATTATAGATTACAACTTCTTGACATTTAAACATACGCTAATTGAAAAAAAAATGGCAGTATAAATCCTCCCTCAGTAAATTGCAACAGCGAATAGTTTTGAGACGTTTCCATAAACATACCGAAATAGAAATAGCAACCACGTACGGTTTCCGTCTTACATAGATTTGGACTTATGGTAGCCCATTGACCTGTAATATATTTGAGACACATACATCGATCATCAACTTACTACGTCAAGTCATCTCGGCAGTAAAATCTGTACTATAGGGCCTACTTATATGCTAAAACGAATAATGTGAGGGCACGGTAATTGGACACATATAAATATGAATAAAACAAGACTTTTTTTTTTTGTTAAATCCGTATATATTTGAAAATTTAAGTTAAACATTCTCGAACACGAAGCGTCTCTTGATAAATGTTCATTATCAATAGTATCTTTCCCCTCACTTTTGTGAGAGCTTAGAGTATAGCATAAAACAAAGAGAACTTTCATAGCGTCACATGAAGCCCCATTAGAGCAGACTTAGGGAGTAAAGTAACGCAAGTACTGTGTTACTTTTTCAGTAATGAGTTACCGTAACGCGTTACAATATTTTGAAAGTAACTGTAACGGGTAAAGAGTTACTTTTCCCCCAAGTAACGACGTTACTCTTTCTTTCAGCTGTTGTTTGCAAAGAAACAAACACAATTCCTTGTCAAGAAAGACATATTTCTTAGAATTTTTCTAGATTTTTCAAAGTCTTATGCCTTATTTACATTACTAACATTTTACCATGGTGAAACTTATGGGTAAAACTAACTTGCGTTCACACTACCGAACTTAACTTGGTTATCGTGCTTGTACTACCATTGTCTGTAAAGAAATAGGTTGAGGTTTCCGTGGTTGAGTAAAGAATCTGCTTGTTATACGGGAGAGGATTAACTTATAAAAAATGAACACAAATTAATTTATTGTAGCGTCAAATTTTGTAGATTCTTTTATACTTTAAAAGTGATACGCACCACTGGCATACAATATATTTCTATAAAGAAAGAAAAAACTCACGAAGTGATCGTGCCTAATGACTAACTTGCGTTTACACAGCCGTTTCTTACTAACGTTACAAGATAACCGTCGTAAGTTGACGCTAGTTAAATTTGAAGTTAACGGTAACTACCGTTTACATTACTAAAATGAACTCGGTAAAATGTTAGTAATGTAAACAAGGCATAAGGTCGTGTTGGGTTTGTATATAATCAGGGTAAGAAAAATGGTATTTCCACCAGTTTTCTTTCCACAGTACCAATACAAAAGATGCAAGAACCGGTGCCAAAGTAACGCGTTACTTTTGAAAGCGAGTAAAGTAACTGGTAACGCGTTACTTTTTGACAGTGAGTAAAGTAACTTGTAACGCGTTACATTTTAAAAGTAACGTGCCAAACCCTCCATTAAGCCCCTCGTACACGATTCAATAAACATTGAATCAAATTCTTGAACAAGCAGTTGGATGAGTGCGTACACGATCCAACTGGAATAATCAAAGGGTTGTATCCAAGTAGTGTTGAAAGTGCTTGGATGGTGCTCGTACACGATTCGATAAGTTAAGCGGAAGTGTGATAGAGCCAAAAGCACAGGAGTCGATTTGCACTTTCTGCTTTGAAAGCGGGAACATGGAGTGAATGTTAAACATGATATGCGTCGCTTTTAATAAAATAATAATCTGATTAACGGCTGCGATTCCGTAGTTGGTGATGCCTCGAACATCGACTTTTTATTGCTTTATTCAAAACTCTTTTCAATCCTTATAAATTTCTATTTATTTCCGGTTACACGCACTTCTATAAACATCTAACGACAACTAACAATCCAAAGTGAAAATGCATATTTTATTATTATTTCGTTACATACGCACTCCAATTGATCAAGATAGCGCCATGTGGAGGCATACTAATCGTGACACTTCGTGTCGGAATAGATTTATTTGCGTTCATTACTACATGCAGATTATAGGGATGCAGCGGAATATTAATAGCATTGCGTCGTATTATGAATGACACATTATTTGGTACAAAAATCATGGCCACAATGTTGAATAAGCAAAGGCGGGTTAAAGAAGGTTAAATTTTTATTATATGCGATGCATGGTTTAATGTGCTCGCTCACCAACGTGGAAGCAGCCAAGTAGTTTCAAGTACTTTTCGCTATTTCATACACAAATTTATGTGCTCGCTCACCAACGTGGAAGCTGCCAAGTAGTTCCAAGTACTTTTCGCTATTTCATGCACGGTTTAATGTGCTCGCTCACCAATGTGGAAACAGCCAAGTAGTTCCAAGTACTATTCGCTATTTCATACACAAATTAATTTGGTCGCTCACCAACGTGGAAGCAGCCAAGTAGTTCCAAGTACTTTTCGCTATTTCATACACAAATTAATGTGCTCGCTCACTAACGTAAAAACAGCCAAGTAGTTCCAAGTACTTTTAGGTATTTCATGCACGGTTTAATGTGCTCGCTCACCAACGTGGAAGCAGCCAAGTAGTTCCAAGTACTTTTCGCTATTTCACTCTAATTTAATACTTCCATGACTCGAAACTTTGTTATATTTTAAGTTACAACACTTTCACATACGTTGGAAAAGATTAAATTGTTTTTGCCGTATAGTAAAGTGTACCCAGATATTTCTATGTTTTGCAGCTTTGAACTTCCTACATACAGTAAATAAAAACTCGACCTTTCCACATAAATTATAAGCAACTCAGTGCACTTTAAATATTAATATCCTACTGCTTCTAAATACAATACAAACTTTATTATTAATTATAGTAAACCCTCTGTATCAATTTCTATTGCAATAGTGATTGTACAAAAACTACAGAAGAAACATCAGGTACACTTTTCCTCAGCAAGATGCGATGGAATTTCTTGTAGCGATACTTTATTTATTTTATTTTTATTTTCTGATAATATCTTTATTTCACATCATAAAAACAAGGCTTTAAAAATTCCCTACTCCTTGTTAACATCTTAATTTTTAGCATTCCGGAAGCACTGTTATCACGTGTTCAAGTCACCAGCGATGTGATTGGTAGATCAGTGCGTTGAATTCAATAAAAATAGGACAGGTTCTAAATAGGACGAATTGGATGAGAAGACTTGAATTCAAGAGATTTCCTGTGTGGAGTCTCTGACTCGTGACGTCATTTTCATCCAATTGCTTGTTCAACGCTCTTGTTCAAGCTTTATTGAATCGTGTACGAGGGGCTTTAGAGTTTCTCTATACCAAGTTCTGTGCACCAGTCAGTAACCTTTGCGAAACGCACGTTTCTGTCGTGTGACTAAAATGTACAGCAGAACTCATCTAGGACATTTTCAAGCATTTTACAATTGTTAATTGGCTGCGAAAGAGCTATTTTTTTAACAATAGTTATTGTGGAGGTTTCATCTTACATGCGCGCTTTTCATTAATATTTTTTTCTTATAACTCTGAAACTAAGCATATTTCGGAATTTGTTTAAAGAAAATTTTTGATTGACTTTATGTGAATAATTATACCTTTGAAAGTTTCTCCATTCTTTTTTTTTCTTTAGGGACACACTGTATATATTGTTTGATTGTTATTTTATCTTAAAGCTATGTTGCAGCTATGTCCGGCAAGGGTGGTGCTCCGGCGTATAGTACGAAAAAGGACTAACAGTCCTGGATCTAGAAATTTTCCTCTGAGGGGCAAAGTTAAATTTTTCCGCCCTTTCCACCACCCTTTTGCGGCCTTTTCCATCGTTTTTAGCCAAGAAAACACGACCGGCCGACATTGTCTCGCATCACGTAATGTACTTTTGTCATCATTTCTCGAGCCTCTCGTAGGATCGTTATTACTATCTCCAGTAAGGTAGTAGACCTACCTATCTGACTTCAATCGCTGTTTACAATTTTAAAGATGAAGGTAGTTTGTGTGAAATGACATAAAAAAAATGGCTTAGCGCGCTGGTATTGAAATTTGGAAGACGTTTTGGTCAATTTCAATTTAATAGGCCGCCCCCTAAACGTGCCGCCCGTAGCGCTTGCCCCCTTTTGCCGCCTAGACCCACCACTCAGGACCGGCGATTGTTCCCTTTTGTCCTCCTACATCCCGCACTGAGGACCGGCGCTTGCCCTCTTTTGTCCTGCCCCCAATATCAGACACTGAGAACCAATGAAATGAAATACTTACTATACGTTAACCGAGGACTGTCTGTAGAATTGGCAACTCACAAGAATGCAAGACTAAGGAACGCATTGCTTCATCTTTTCTCCCTTTAATGATGTCCGCAATAAGTAGGTTCATGACCTCGATCTAAAGTTCAGTTTTCGTTTATCACGATACGACTTAATAATATTTGTGTTTGAATAGCTGGACAGATAAATTCAGCAATAAATACTTACCAGTAGAGAAAATAACTTTTTGATATCAGAATAAAATAATAATATCTGGTGTAGTAAAAAGTAATCCATTATTTTGCCAATAGATGGCTTCAGTGATCTGTATCTCGCGTTGTATAAGTCCGATCGGGTTCAACGAAATGGCGTTCAAACGATGAGATTGCGTACTACAAACACTGTTCAGATAGTTGTGATGAGTTGACTCAGTGTTGTGTGAGCGCGCGTCAAAATGGACACTAGGAAAAAGAAAATACGCTATATTTTACAGTTTTTCTTCGATAAAGGCGAAAACGCAAGCCAGGCGGCTGCAAATGTGAATAGTGTTTATGGTCCTGATACTGTAACAGCCAATCACGCGCAATTTTGGTTTCGTCGATTCCGTTCCGGTAATTTTGACGTCAAAGATGTACCACGTACTGGAAGGCCAAGTGTCGAAAATGTCGATAAAATCATGGACATTGTCGCGTCCGACCGTCATGTAAGCACTATTTCGATTGCCCAAGAGCTAAACATTGCACAAAAAACCGTGTGGAACCATTTGCATGAGGCTGGATATACAAAGAAGCTTGATGTATGGGTGCCACACGAGTTAACGCAAAAAAACCTCATGGACCGAATTTCCATCTGCGAATCGCTGCTGAATCGCAACAAAAACGACCCATTTCTGAAGCGGTTGGTGACTGGTGATGAAAAGTGGATCACTTACGACAACGTCACGCGAAAACGGTCGTGGTCGAAGCGCGGTGCGCCGGCACAAACGGTGCCCAAGCCAGGATTGACGGCCAGAAGGTTTTGCTGTGTTTTTCGTGGGATTGGCTGGGAATTATCTACTATGAGCTGCTCCCCTACGGCCAAACCCTTAACTCGGAACTATACTGTCAACAATTGGACCGTCTGAAGGCAGCAATCGCCCAGCTTTGGCCAATAGGAGAGGCATTGTGTTCCACCAGGACAACGCCAGGCCACACACATCGATAGTGACTCGCCAGAAGCTCCGGGAGCTTGGTTGGGAGGTTCTTATACATCCACCTTATAGTCCGGACCTGGCACCGAGTGATTACCATCTGTTGCTATCCATGGCGAACACGTTTGCTGGTGAAAAATTCGCTTCAAGAGAGGCTTGTGAAAATCGACTGTCTTAATTTTTTGCCAATAGGGAGAAGGGCCTCTATGAGAGAGGCATCATGATATTACCTTCCAAATGGCAACACGTTATCGAACAAAACGGCGCATATGTGACCTAAATCGGATCATTCTAACTATGGTAAGTCAAGCCTTCAATGTCATGCAAAAATAATGGATTACTTTTTACTACACCAGATATAATGCAGATGCTTCAATAGAGTGACCTTTCACCGGAGTTTCCCCTGATTAAGGCATTTATCTTCCCCGTTTGAAGATTAAATATATGTCGAAAAATATGATTGTTTCATTTAGAAAGAAAGATTAGGAAACGACTTCTGCCTTGGGCTGCAAGATGTACCTACTCTTTTCAGAGGTTCTAATTTTGTATTCTCTAAATTCTCGGTAAATCCTTGAAATGTACTATTTTTTGTTATTTCCCGTTTCTAAAAATCGCATTAAGAATTTTCTGATTGACTTAATCCTTGTCATTTCTAAACTCTGACTTCAAGAAATATATATAAAAAAGTATTAATAATAAAGTAATCTTTCATGTAGTGGGGGTGGTGGGGAGGGGGGAAGAAAAGCTAGCCAAATTTACTGTTACAACAAGAAAGAAGTGGAATTATCCCGATTCTTCCCATGGATTTAGATACGTGAGACGGATAGACTGGACCAATACAATTAAGCTGGGTCAACTTGTCGCCGATTTTCGATTAATCTTGCCTGGTGAATTGGGATTTACTTGCGTCTAATTGGTTGGCCTATGCCTGGGTGTGTGGAAGCAAAGAATTGATGAAGATCTAGCAAAGAAAGAGAGGAGGAAGATTGGAATAGTTTAAATAAGGTATTGTACGGAACGTAATGCTCAGTTGTTTTTTAAATCAATTTCACCTTAGAAGTGATCATGGCTTGTACTGGCTTCAATTTCGGGTCACTAGAAGTAGATCCGTCTCCCGTATCGAGATCCATGAATTCTTTCCAGAATCACTGACAAAAAATATGGCCACCTTATGCTTAAAAAAGAAAAGCAGTTCCTAAACAAAAATTTACAGTTGTTTTAAGAGATATGTCGTATGTTTATCGAGATCCAGGAAACATAAATTGCTACTTCGCCCACACTAGTTTTCTCTGTATATATAAAACAACGAAGATTGAGGAGACTACACTGTAAGCTTTCTGGAAAATCTATTTCTTTTTCTTTCTTTCTTTTAATAAATCAATTCTCAGAAAGTTATACAAAATGGCGCTTGGTCAAGAAAGGAAAGAGTGGTGGGATGGGGACAAAATATTGATTTTTCTCCTAACTCCACGTGCTATTCAGAGAATGTACCAAATGCTTTCCAGAAAACAGAAGCATAACTTCTACTTCGTAAACTTGAAATTACGTCACTGAAATTACTTCTGAATAGCGATGGGGGGAACAAGGACAGAGAACGCTTTAATCAAAGGCAACGAGCGATAGATAGAATACAAATCTTGTTAGCACGCGGTAATTAAACGTAAGTTATGTTACATGAGAGATTATGGAGAACTATCAAAGCTGGAAACGTTTACAAGGACAAAATAGGAAATATCTTTCGTGGTATAATGAGGGAATTCATGTGAATTCATGATTCTTCTTTTTCCATTTCACCAATATATATAAGCAAGTACGAGTTAGTTATTTTATCTTATAGGATTTAATACAACTCGGTTAGGTACGTAGGTTCGAGTCCTGCTGCCGTCTATACCGACTGAGGTTTTCCAGAGAGTGGAGTTTTACCCTTAATGTCATCAGGCGAATGTATGATCTACACAAAACCCTTGGGCACTGCCTACCCCATCACTTGAATTTGGCCCACAACATTCTGTTAAATTATGAGCAGACTGCAAAAATGTGTTTAATATGGTAAAATATAAAGGTTGTATCTAACATCATGTTTACTATTATTTATCATGAATAAGACAACAGTAGCATTATTGTTATGCAAATTATGACTAAAATTGCTATTGATGATAATGATTAATGCATGATTAAGTTTGTGTCACAGTCTAGAAAATACATTAACAGAGTCTGCTGAAGGGAAAATCCATCTATTATTCTTAAACTATATAGTTCTCGGCTTGTTGAACCCACATTGAGTGGAGCAAATCAACTTTTGTGGTTCTTGGAAACTAATCCAAAGGTCAGTTGGATTTTGGCCCAGTTGGCACTCAATCTAAAATAGGCTACATACAAGTCAAAGATGTCCTTGTTCGAGCCAACACGAACGTACACAAAGAAAGAAAGAAAGAAAGAAAGACTGTCCATACAGAAATATTCAAGTAGGAAACACCTTTTTATCTTCTATTTTATTTCTCTTTCATTTGTTTCCATTCCTTTCTTTTTCGATTCTTTTAATTTATTTTACCCAATGACCTCTATCATAAAACGATACTGGACTGACTGCTGCCATTGAAAATTTCATGAATATATGAAGCCAGGGAGCTAAGAGACGTTGAAATTATATACTCCTGGGAGCCACCCACCTCTTGGGAGTGATTCATAAATATTGACCTTAATCTCCTTTATCCACTTCAGTCTAAACCAATATGAACCAAATTTTCGGTGATATCGATAACTAAGTTTTTTTACGCTTAATGACTCTGTGTGGTCCGTTTTTTACTTTATGTCATAATTCTGGCAAAAAGTATAAATATTATTTGCAGTATTTTCTATTCTGTGCAGAATACGACATACTCTTACATGAATAACTCAGGAATTAAGGCGTACATAAAAAAACGGGCCATACAACGATAAGAAGCGTATAAAACTGAGTTAGCACTGAAAATTTGGTCCACATTGGATTAGACTGGAAGTGGACAAACTAGTTTAAATATTTGCTCTGGCCTCTGGTGTCTATCTTTCGACACTAAGTAGTCACTCCAGTATCGTTTACGTAGAGCTCGATGGTTTTACATTGTATTACTTCTTTCCTTTCCTTTCCTTTCCTTTCCTTTCCTTTCCTTTCCTTTCCTTTCCGTTCTTTTTCTCTTCTATTTTATATATTTTCTTCTCCTTCCTCTTTTCTTGTCATGTCATGTCTTGTCTTCCTTTCCTTTTTATTTTTAAATTCTTTTTTATTTTGTTGTTTCGTGAATCTAGTTAGCTTTTAGCATGGATTTATATACGGGAGACGGATCGACTGGCCCAATACAATTAAGCTGGGTCAACTTATCGCCGGTTTTCGATTAATCTTGCCTGGTGAATTGGGATTTACTTGCGTCTTATTGGTTGGTCTATGCCTGGGTGTGTGGAAGCAAAGAATACATGAAGCTCTAGGTAAGGAAGAGAGGAAGAAGTTTGGAATATTTTAAATAAGGTATTGGACGGAACGTGATGCTCAGTTTTTTTTTATGATTAATCAATTTCACCTTCCAGGTGATCAAGGCTTGTGGTGGCTTCAATTTCGGGTCACTAGAAGTCAGTGTTCGATTTGTGATAGTTCGCGAAGGGGGGATGCATTAACACTAGTAGTGGTGGCTGCAAAGTTGCAACATACTACTGTCTGGGTAGAAATACAAAGATTTTATCCCTGGTTAAGGATGCTGTTCGGAATCAACAACCGGGGATAAAATTCTTACGTACGGGGGGGGGGGGGGGGGAAGAATCCCCGTCTACCCCCACTGCAAATCGGACACTGCTAGAAGTAGATCCGTCTCCCGTATCGAGATCCATGAGCTTTTATAAATTATCTCCAGTTACCGTTTTATGTATTTATTTGTACCATTGACCTCTACCTAAAGTGATACTGGACTGATCGATGCTATGCATTGATTTTTCAGTTCTAAGGGCTGGTTTTCATGAAAGCTTGCGTTGCTTGCAATTTGCGTTTGAAACACGTGTTTTATTGCGTGTTTCATTACAAGGTAAAGTGTAACACGTGTTTCAATTGCCTATTCACCCAAATTGCACGCAAAACAAGCTTTAATGAAAATCAGTCCCAACACAGTTTTTACGTCTGTTATCGCTTTGTGGCCTGTTTTTTATTTATGTTTTAATTTTTGTAAAACATAAATACCTTTATTTTTTACAATATGTACTATTATATGCACAGAATATGTACTATTACATGCACGGTACGTGAATAATTCAAGAATTAAAACATAAATAAAAAGTACTGACCGCACAGCGTTAACAAGCGTAGAAAAAAAACAATTGAAAATTTGGTCCATATTGGTTCAGGCTGGAAGTGGACGACCGAGGTTAAATGTTTGCTCTCTGGCGTCTATCTCTCGACACCATCGAGTTCTATGTAAACTATACTGGAGTAACTACTTAATGTTGAAAGATAGACGCCAGAGCAAATATTTAAACTCGTTTGTCCACTTCCAGTCTAATCCAATGTGGACCAAATTTTCAGTTCTAACTCAGTTTTCTACGCTTGATATCGCTGTGTGGCCCGATTTTTTATTCAAGTCCTAATTCCTGAGTTACTGATGTAAGAGTATACCGCACTCTGCATACAATAGAAAATACTGCAAATAATATTTACATTTTTTGCATGAATTAAGACATAACTAAAAAGACGGGCCACACAGCGATATCAAGCGTAAAAAACTGAGTTAGAATCGAAAATTTGGTCCAAATTCGTTTGGACTGGAAGTGGACAAACGAGATTAAGTTTCCTCTCCGTTCCCTAGTTTCACATATTCATGAAATTTTCAATGGCTGCAGTCAGTCCAGTATCG
>JAGDQP010010597.1:0-22664 GCA_022664845.1 Lepisma saccharinum | reverse complement strand
AATATGTGAAGCTAGGAAGCGGAGAGGAAACTTAATCTCGTTTGTCCACTTACAGTCTAAACCAATATGGACCAAATTTTCGATTCTAACTCAGTTTTTTACGCTTGATATCGCTGTGTGGCCCGTTTTTTTTTAAATTTATGTCTTAATTCTTGCAAAAAACGTAAATATTATTTGCAGTATTTTCTATTGTATGCAGAGTGCGGTATACTCTTACATGAATAACTCAAGAATTAAGACTTGAATAAAAAAAAACGGGCCACACAGCGATATCAAGCGTAGAAAACTGAGTTAGAACTGAAAATTTTGTCCACACTGGATTCGACTGGAAGTGGACAAACGAGTTTAAAAATTTGCTCTGGCGTCTATCTTTCAACACTAAGTAGTCACTCCAGTATAGTTTATGTAGAGCTCGATGGTCAATACAGAAAGCCCTATTCAGGCGGGGCCGTTTTCGCGCAGGCGCATTACTGCTTACCCGTAAATAAGCCAACAAGCGGTTGATTTTCAATTGCCAATTTTGCGTATTAGTAACATATCAAAAAGCTAGTACGAAGAACCCGGAATCGATGACTGGTGTTAACTTTTCTCTTTTTATGTATATACACACATTAGGAAATTTAATAAAATTAGTGACCAAAGGTACGTGGAGGTTAGCAGGTAGGATGTTTTTTTTTTATTGCATATTCGATTCCATTGTGTTTTTTAAGCTCTCGAAAATAGGACTTTCTACGTTGAGACACTGATACCTTCAGTATCTTTACGTAGAGCTCGATGGTCTCCAAATACAGTTTTATGTATTTATTTGTGCAAATTACTATTACTACACCCACGTTGACGTTAAAACAAGAATAGAAGTTGTTTATATTTTATATTTTATTCTCATGCCAAGGATTAAAATAAAATGATCTTTACCTAACAAAAAATATTTACTACTCCACCTTTGTTCTAAATGCCTGCGGAATTAACTAGTTCAAATTCTTGGTTTTGTGATAATTCAGCATGTATATAAGTTATGCAATGCTGCTGATCTGCACATATATATTCAATCTAGTTGCATTCTAAAAGGAAAATTGTATTATATTATGCAATAGGATAAATCTTGTGTACACTGATAGCCTAATTTCTGTGTTTATTGTTATTACTTTCGTTTCATTGTAATAATTCTCAATTATTCTGTTTATTATCTCTAGTGTCATATTATCTATGTATAAAGAAAGGTTAAAAATTTTGCGTAGAATCTAGAATAAAAATTTCCCAGGACAGAACGCAACTTAATGCTTTACTAGGGCAAAATCTTCCTGGATAAAATCCGCTACTTGAAATTTAAAAATCCAGCCACCGTAAGTCAATGGTAGAGCATTGGCGTAGCATTCGGGAGGTCGTTGGTTCGATACCAGCGATCGACTATCCTGACTGAAGTTTTTGCAGTTTTTTTCCTGTCACATCAGACAAATGCCGGGATGGCACCTTCAACATAGGCCCTGGCCTACTCCTTTACCCTCGCATATCCCGGCCTGAACCTTAGATGCCTAAAGGCAACAAATATTATTCAAATTCAAATTGAAATTTAAAAACAATAACTCAGATTTCTTGAACATTTGAGAAATAAGCCGGGTCAACTTGATGCTGGTTTTCGATTAATCTTGCCTGGTGGATTGAGATTTACTTGCGCCTTATTGGTTGGCCTGTGCCTGGGTGTGTGGAAGCAAAGAATGGATGAACAGGTACTCATGGCTTGTGCTGGTTTCAATTTCGGGTCGCAAGAAGTAGATCTATGCTTGCCCTATGGAAGACAGTAAAGTTAATAATGGAAGAGAACTGCGAATTTTTTCTTCTAATGGAGGACAACTTAAATACGATTGGTAGATAACTACTACAATGGCTACTTTTCATTTAAAATCCGATAAAGAAACACTGAGGAACAGAAGAATTTCTTACTTTCAAATTTCAGTTTTTACAGAGCAAGTTACACACAATTTTACATTTTTATTGTATCTTCCTATCAAGTAATAAAATTTAGTTAATGAAAAATGGGAAATGTTTACCAAATGAACCAATTGTTTGATATTTCGGTAACGAACATTGTACAGTATTAAAAATAAGAATTTGGATCATAGGAGTATGAATTAGTCCAACTTGAACCCTTTTAACCTGGTCAGCGGAGAATGGAAGACATTTCAAGAGATTTAGAAAAGGAAGGAGGGCAGGAGGACAATATAAAAAATGAGGACATGTCCTCCAAAGGAGGATATCTGGTAACCCTGGCCTAGATTAT
The DNA here is from genome assembly GCA_022664845.1 of Lepisma saccharinum. Lineage (NCBI taxonomy): Eukaryota > Metazoa > Arthropoda > Insecta > Zygentoma > Lepismatidae > Lepisma > Lepisma saccharinum. The sequence continues at coordinate 20,386 of JAGDQP010010597.1, read as the reverse complement.
AAAATAAATATTTTACTGAAAAAAATATATTGCCATAGAAATGCAATAAGAAAGGTACAGCTTCCAACTCTGTTCTGACATTTTATTCTATCCAGTGATAAAAAAAACCCAACAGAAACTAACATATTTTGAAACTTTTAAATAGTTTCCATCTTCCCCCTATCATAATATGCTTTTCTCGTGACATCAGGTGATGTCACGTGATGTTCAAGTGAATCTTCCATTCAAGGTCAACGTGTTTTCAAGTGTGAAGTAACGAGACTAAAAAACCCTTTCATGATGTGTAGAATTTGCACACAATACATATGAGTAGTCTCCTTGTCTTCGAGTTTCAGCATGAAAAGAAGAACATGGATAGCCGGATGTAGGTTATCTACTTGAGGAAAAAGTAAGCATCTTTGAAATTAACATTAACAAGGGAAAGTAGTGAAAGCTTTTACTTGAACCATCGAGCTCTATGTAAAGATACTGGAGTGATAGGATAGCGAGAGCTCAATCGTCCACTTTCAGTCTAAAACCAATATCCTGACTCTTTCCAGTTCGGGGCTTTTTATGCTAGCTTTCGATGTGCGGTTTGTTGTTTACATACTTTCTTTAATTCGCGATGGTTCATCATGTCCTCAAATCTTGCAACGTTAAATTAACTCATTTCCCGACGCCATACAATGATGAAATTTGCACAGCTTCGTGAGTCGGGTGACAATACAATATCCCATTGTTACTTTCATATATTTCTGTATATGTTTATAAAAGCATAATTTAATTATTATTTTTTTTAATATGAACTTCATTATCCTAAAATAAATACTAGCCTGCAACGATGATGCGTTTAACTGGTTGAAGAACACTAGGATTTGCGTTACAAAACATTAGCTTGAGAAAATGTTACCGAACACCGAAATAACTCGAAAAAATTATTAAAAAAATGTTTTATAGACATACTTTTCTTAAACAATTCATACCGGTACTAAAATGTAAATAATAATTATAAAAAAATTGTTTATGCATAACTAAAAAGAAAAGCATGGGGCGCGCCAATTGCAGGATTTATAAAGTGAGTATGAGAGCGCGCCCTATGCTTTTCTTTTTAATAATGTATAAACGTTTTTTTTTTTACTTTTTAGTATGAATTCTTTAAGAAAAGTATGTCTTTAAAAACTTTTTTCATTAATTTACCTTGTTTTCGCTGTTCGTTTTTTTTTTTTAGTTTGCATGCATGTACTGGACAGCAAGGTTTATAGAACTAACTATAGATTGTGTCCATCGAGCTCTACGTAACAGTACAGGAGTGACTGCTTAGTGTCAAAAGATAGACGCCAGAGCAAATACTTAAAATCGTTTGTCCACTTCCGGTCTAATCAAATGGGACCAACTTTTCCTTTCTAACTCAGTTTTATAGCCTTCTTATCGCCGTGCGATCCGTTTTTTACTTCAGTCTTAATTCTCGAATTATTCATATAATAGTATACCGACCGTGCTCTGCATATAATAGAAAACAGTGCACATAATATATATATATATATATTAGCCTAGTCGGTAGCGCGCTCGACTTCAGTGCGAGCGGTCCCGGGTTCGATTCCCGGTGGGGGCTCAAAAATTTCGGTGTTGACCCAGCATCGTGAGGACAATTGGGGAGCTGCTGTGAATAAAAGACAGTGGCGATCACAGTGAGAGCTTCGGCTCTCCTCTCCCAACCCGTCTGGTCAGCGTGGGAGCAGCAGACCAACTCCTCCCTTCGGGGAGAGGCCTCATCCACTAGTGGATTGAATATGGCTGTGATTTATTATATATATATATATTTGCAAGAATTAAGACATAAACCAAAAAAACGCACAGCGATATTAAGCGTAAAAATCTGAGTTAGAAACAAAATTTATTGTCCATATTGGTTCAGACAGGAAGTGGACAAACAAATGAAGTGTCCGCTCCCTGGCTTCATATATTCATGAAATTTTAAATGGCAGCAGTCAGTCCAGTATCGCTTTCAGATAGAGGTCATTGGACAGGACATATAATATAGGGATGTAATTCGTCTCGGTAAATCCGGTACCGTACCGGAATCGAGCTCTGCGTCCCGGTATCTCATAAATAATTCTCAGAATACATAAATGTACCGGTTTTCATCAAAGAAATGAAGGAAAATTGATTGTTTCCTGCCTTTTCTCACCATTATAATTATTCGCTTCAATTTATGAGAATGGCAGCTCAAAAAAAGTAAGAGTATTGCTTACGTAGAACATGGACTTAATTAAGTTTACGATTCAACTACCTTCACAATGAACGAAACGTATATTTCATTGCGTCAGAGACAAGGCGTTTTGCTAATCAATGGTTAATTGTTGTCGGTATTATTCTTTGTTTTCATATGCTTCTTGCTTCAGATCTGCCGCCGTCGGTCCGCCAATTTTTGCTTGTGGGGAAGTTTAGTTTTGAACCATTGAGTGAATATCTTGGAAATTTTCCGCTCACAATAACAATGTCAACAAGAAAAGAATACTTTATTTAATAAAACCGAACACGCACCAATGGGAAATTTAAACAGTCTATTATAAAAAGGAAACTAACTGATGAAGCATGGAAAAATTATGCATTTCTTCTATTACTGATTTCAGAGTTTTTAAACTTTTCCTCCCTTTTACTTAACAATGGCCACATATTTCTGTTGCTTCTTCCAGGGAATATTTTTGTAACTTTAGAAGACAGTAGCGGAGAAGCTACTACTGTGATTACCTACTTGTTCGGGACGGGCGTAAGCCACAGTGCTGCTATCACCCATAGAACTAATTTTATCTTATCTGACCAGGGATGTAAGAATATAATAGGACTAGTAACAAGCAATTCACTCGTTATAAAAATGGGATGGCTGAGAGTGCAGTTTGTCATTCCAACATGGCGGATCGCGCATACTTCCTGGAAAGCAAGCAGACGATATTGTGAATGTGCAAATAAATTTTAATTATCTAAATTAGTCCTAAACTACAAATTATTATAACATAAGTGTTATTGCAATACACTTCCATCTCAAGAGCAGCGATCATTCAAATCTTGAAACCTGATATTATTTCACTATTCTTATTGAAGAAAAAACTTAAATATTGCTTACCTGTTTATCCTCACACGTACCTCTTGGTCGGCTTGATCAGACGCAACTTTCACATACCTTAAATTATTTTACATAAATTTAATTTTTTAAATTAAAAGTGGCTCAATTAACATTACTTCTTATGGCCAGTTGCAATGTTTTGGTCAATTCAACATGGCGGCAAGGCGCACTTCCGGCACAAATTTTGGCTTGTTACTAGTCCTATTAGATTCTTACGTCCATGTATCTTACTTGCTAGATACAGATTGTTGGATAGTTGAAACCCGTGTTTTATTGTAACGTAAGTTTTTCATTCAACCTTGTGTTGCTTGCGATTTGGGTGAGTAGCCAATAGACACCCGTGTTTTATTGTTTGTTTTATGGTAAAGTAAGTGTAACACGTGTTTCAATTGGCTATTCACCCAAACCACACGCAAAGCAAGCATTGCAAGCTTTCATGAAAACTAGCCTTGATACATGTTTCAATTGGCTATTCACCGAAACCGCAAGCAACACAAGCTTTCAGGAAAATCAGCCCTTAATGTCCCTCCGCTCCCTGCCTTGATATAGTCGTTAAATTTCTCGTGGGGCTGATCAGTCCACTTTTAGATAGAGGTCTATAGCTTGAAGAGACTGTTTCCTTCTCTTATTATTTTCATTTTTTAAGCGATATTCTTATTATCTTCTATTATGTTAGTATTATTTATTTTTATTATCATCTTCAGTCGAAAAAGTCAATATGAGCTTAAGTGCTCTGCACTGATAGCTGCTAGATTAATTTTAAAATTATCTTTTTCAGGCATTAAAAAACTCAAGATCTTCACAATATTGCATAAATTTTTCATTGTCTTGTATTTTCCTGCCACATTTTCCTTGTATACTACGAGCTGTAATTTATCATACTGGAGTGCTAGATTGCACAACCACTGACCTCTATCTAAAAGCGATAGTGGATTGAACGATGTCATTAAACAAAATAATACTATTATAGAGTGTCCTCGAAATAATGGTGCAAACTTCAGGAGGTGATTATACTTACACCAAAACAAGAAAAAAAAGTCTATTTGAAGAAATTCCGAAATCTGATTAGTTTCGGAGATATAAGCGCTGAAAGTCACGGTGGTATTGTAACAAATGACGTCATAGCTCGACACATGACGCGAGGGGTGTTGGGTTAGCAAATCATACTCGAAGTATTACCCGAAATATCTATTAAAGCATTTTGTGATTGAAGGAGTGCCGCATAGACAGGTTTCGCAACATAAGAATTTCATTGTCAAGGAATTACAGTAATTAAATGGTTTAATAAGGCAAGCAAAAAAATATCCTCTAATGCCTTGTTTAGATTACTAACATTTTATGCTGGTAAGACTTACGGGTAAAACTAACTTACGATCAGACTACCGAACTTAACTTGGTTATCGTGCTTGTTCTTCCATTGTCTGTAAAGAAACAGGAATAAGTTTCCGTACAGTAAAGAATCTGCTTCTTACACGGTAGACGATTAAATTATAAAAAATGAACAAATTGAATTGATTGTAGCATTACATTTTGTAGATTAGTTCTGCCATCATTCTTTCATATTTTAAAAGCGATATACACCACTAGGATACTATATATTTCGATAAAGAAAGAAATAAACTCATGAAGTGAGCCGTGCCTAATGACTAACTTGCATTTAAACAGCCGTTTCTTACTAACGTTACAAGATAACCGTCGTAAGTTGATGCTAGTTAAATTTGAAACCAACGTTAACGGTAACTACCGTTTAGACTACATTACTAAAATGAACTCGGGTTAACGTTAACTATGGTAAAATGTTAGTAATGTAAAGAAGGCATTAGCTGTATTCGCCAATCAACTTAAATAGATGTATTGGATACTATTGCGAGCAATTTCTTCAAACGAACTTTCTTGTTTTCATGTAAATAATGAGCTCCCGTAGTTTTGCGCCATTATTTCAGGAACAACCTAAATACCCGGGGAATCTCCTTTGGGAATCTCTTCCGCAACCATTGCACAATTTTCAAATATGCATTTTTGGATAGAGCAGGTTTGAAAGTCTTTGAGGGTACCTTGCGCCCGCAGTTCTACTCTTAATGGTATTGGAAATATCAGTATTTAATGTTAACTTTCCCTATAGCGTCGAAACAAAGCATTTATGCACCCTCGAATCTCGATGGTCTATAGGTCTGTTTTTTTTTATTATTATTATTTTCATGTCAAGAATCTTGTGAGGTAGGTTTGTCGGTGTTATTTTGCAACACCCACAGTACGTCCATTATGAGCTGCTGCAACCTGACGAAACCATCAATTCGGTCCTGTACTGTGCACAACTCGACCGTTTGAACGAAGCAATCCAGAAAAAGCGACCAGAATTGGCCAACAGAAAGGGAGTTGTGTTCCATCATGACAATACGCGGCCACACACATCTTAGATGACTCGGAACAAATTGACGGAACTTGGTTGGGAAGTTTTGATGCATCCACCGTATAGCCCGGACCTTGCACCGTCTGACTACCATTTGTTTCGGTCTCTGCAAAACTCGCTTCATGGTAAAATATTGGCCGACCGAAGCGCCGCTGAAAATCACTTGGCCAAGTTTTTCGACGAAAATCCAAAGAAGTTCTACACCGATGGAATTATGAAGCTACCTGAAAAATGGCACAAGGTCATAAATAATAATGGTCAATATGTACTTGATTAAAATTGATTTTCAATAAAGAATTTTTTTGTTCAAAAATGTACCAAAAAACCGCGGAGACTTTTTATATGACACTTTATAACCGGCAAGAGGAGGGGACAGTTAATTCTTTTCTTTACGCAGTTATCGCTGCGCAGCTCATTTTTTAGTTGTTTTAGTTCTTAAAAAGCGTGCATATTACTTAAAACATGTATTATACTATTAATTATCATCTGCACAGTCCGGCGCGTGAATAACTAAGGAAGACGGCACGGTGTTAACCAGCGAACACAAAAAAATAGAACTGAAAATTTGTTCCATATTGGTCTAGACTGAAAGTAGGCGATCAAGTGGGGCTAAATATTTGCTCTAGCTTAGTGGTTCTCAATCTTTTTTTTTTGTTCGCGGCACACTATCCTTTGTACTGCGTTCCGCGGTACGCTAACATACATACGGGTAGGCAACAATGCGCAAAACTTGGTCACTAATATTGTAAGGTATCTTTTATAGTAAGGCGTAAACAAATCAATAATTTCCCTGTAAAATAAATATAAGCTCATTAATATGTTTTCGTGTTGGTCTTTCAAAATAAATATTGTATTGAGTAAAATTATTTTAATTGATTTTATCAGCGAAATCACAGTCCCAGAAATTTAACGGCGTAGTAGTGTGCCACGATACACCGGTTCAAACTAGATTCTATCTTTCGACACTAGACGATCAATCCATTATGGTTACGTAGAGCTCGATAAACTAGACTGTTGTGCTTGGTTATTAAAAGAACAATACAATAAAACATATTGTTAGCCTATATAGTATTATAAAACTTTACGATTTTTTTCCACTTGATATTTCATGCACAATGTCAGCTGTGTTATTTAAACATAACTCTGCAGTTTAAACACAGATTGTAGCATTCCTTTGAATTGAATTTATCTATGGCATTTTGGCATCTTTAGCTCTGGCCGGGCATTTCTTTGAAAATTAAGTAAGGTATTTTATCAGATCATCCTGATTTACTCTGCTTTCCCCTATACTCAGATTCATACAAAGTAGTCGATGGAATTGTTTATGAGTTCGAAACTTTTACTATCTGGCAACACTGAACAAGGATACGTTGTAAGAACAAGATATGAAACGTTAACTTTAAATATGTATCAAACAATGACCTCTATCTAAAAGCGATACTGGAGTGACTGCTGTCATTGTGAATTTCGTGAATATATGAAGCCAGGGAGCGGAGAGGACACTTAATCTCGTTTGTCTACTTTCCGTCTGAACCAATATGGATCAATTTTCGGTTCTAACTCAGTTGTTTACGCTTGATATCGCTGTGCGGCCTGTTTTTTATTTATGTCTTAATTCTTACAAAAAATAAAATAAAACTATTATTTGCAGGATTTTCTATTATATGCAGTGTACGGTATACTATTAGATAAATAACTTTGGAATTAGGACTTAAATAAACAAACGGGCAGCACAGCTGTGAGAAGCGTCTAAAACTGAGTTAGAACTGAAAATTTGGTTCACATTGGTTTAGTCTGGAAGTGTTCAATATTTGCTCTGGCGTCCATCTTTCCACACTAAGCAGTCACTCCAGTATTACGTAGAGCTCGATGGTATCAAATATGGGTTCGTTACTGCAATATTGTTTTAACTTTTAACATGCATTCAATATGTACGTACAATTAAACATAGGGTGAGGGCACTAGTGGTCGGCCAATTAAGGAACTCATTCACTTATTTTATTTCAGATTTATTGTTTGTCCTAATACTTACATTTACAGGCTATACTTTCATTCTTTACACTTTGCTCAACTATATATATATATATATATATATATATATATATATATATATATATATATATATATATATATAAACATTTCTAAAATTTTACACATATTTCGTATTAAGATTACTTTTAGGAAACTAGGCAATTTTCACCAGTTGTCGTCCACTCAGAACCAGTGGTCAACCAGGAATGAACTAGTTGTCGTCCACTCAGAACCAGTGGTCAACCAGGAATGAACCAGTTGTCGTCCACTCAGAACCAGTGGTCAGCCAGTAATGGACCAGTTGTCCCTGACTCGGAACCAGTAATCAGCCAGGTATGGACCAGTTGTCGGCTACGTACCAAACAGGAGAGAAATATCCATCAGAAATACTGGATAATTTTCATTAAGGCCTATTAGAAATAAAATGGTTACATTCCTGTAAAAAAACAACTAAAAACTATATATATATCTATTTAAAATTAAAATGGATCTAAGCCCATAATGTGCTGTTAAAAAGACTTACTAGAACCAATGGTGATGATGATGGGTCCGGAAAAATCCCAGGGCAAAGTGAATCGATTGCGATTTGCCATTGCTTTTCATCGCATGAAGATGACGTCATTAGGACGGGTCCTACAGTTTAACATGAGAATCGAACCAGAGATCCCTTGACTACAAGGCAGCGAGAGTTACCAAACGCCCACATGGGTAGAAAATTTTTTTTATATCACAATAACACTGTATAAGAAACACTTCTTATCGGTTAATGTTGCCGATAATAGGAACGCTCGTGAATTCTATATACCTAAAATCGGCCATAATAATAAACTTAATAGATATAACTATTATTATTTTTTATGATATAAAAGATAAAATAAAATAATGGCTGAGCAAAGCACTACAATTTATTTTAAAAAATTAAAATTTTTGTAAACGTTTTCGCCGACTACCAAAACACTCGGCTTCCTCAGACACACTAAATCATATACACAACACAACCTTCAGTGAGACAGTTCCGTGGTTCCTGATTGGCTCTTATCATAAGTTCCCAGCCAATCCCGTACCGACTACAAAAAGTGAATTTTTAATTAACCCCCCCTCTCCTGCTCCTACTACTCTCTCTCTCGTATGGAGAATATGATATAAAGTCAAAACAGAATATCTGAAAAACTAGAAAAGTAATTTATCTGAAAACTATTAAAAAATGAAATACTTTTACCCTAAATTTAGAACACTCTTAACTCTCAAGCCAGAAAACAATGGGCGACTAAAGTCTTAACGCCACATCCGGTTGGTTGCCATAGTAACGGTGGAGGCCTAGTCTAAACAAACAGTAAGTTTGACAGCAGAAAAGTAAAAAATCACTTTTGGAAGGGATGTCTCTTAATATTCTTCGAACTTCTGATTATTTCGGTGACGAGCGGACACTGATTGAAACAGTAGAAAATACTTTGGAATCAAATCACGTACTTTTGCTTACATATTACCGAGATTTGATGCACATTCGAGGAAAAGTGCAAGTTAGTAGTACCTATGAACAATAAATATAATAACTAGAGGTGAGAAGCTAATTTTTATTTCGGAAATGTATGTTTTTATGGAACACATACAAAGGTACCTTTTCGAAATCTTGATTAATGCTATTCCTTTATACTTTATCTGCAATATCAATTTGCGCCTCTGTACGTAGTGTACGTAAAGGTTTCGTTTTAGCACTAGTAAGTATCTTGTACGTAAAGGTTTCGTTTTAGCACTATAGTACGTATCTTGTTCAGTGTGTGTCCTTAACTATAAACGAATTAGCAACTTCAGTTTCAGCTTCTTAGATATATCATGTTTGTTATCAAGAACTCAGCAATCAACTATGAATTATCCTCATATAATCACATCAACGTATTCAAAGTTCCTTTCGGTGACCTTGCGTGAAATTTGTTTACTTACGCAATTGGCTCCTTCTCCTTCCACTTCATTTTCTAGTTTCCGTCCTTTGGAAACAGAAAGAAAAAAGCATCAGGTGTCTCTTTCATTGTAATGAGACAATCTGCCACAAAGCACATAACCATACTGAATAGTTGATTAACGAAGGAACATCAGAAAACCAGTGTTAAATACCTGTTTGTTTAGACTGTAACACGCTGATTACCATGGCGATATACTGGATGTGACGTAAGACTTTAGTCGCCCATTCTGGCACCTCCTAAGATAACCAGGGGAGCAAGATACTTGTTATTTTTTTTCTCAGTAGGCCCCTATATAATGCTACTTTCGATAACTAGTAAACCTTAAAAATCAAGTTAAAAGTGTCCGAAAACCGTTTATACACATTTTTTGTGACATAAGTCTTGTTTTGATGAAATTTGTGTGAAAATGGCCGACTACTTGTGTATACACGTGCTCTTATCCTACAGTAATATTTATCGTTTATGATCATATGCGTTACGTATGCAAGTCAACATTGATTTAAATTGTTACAATACTTAAATTATATGTATTGTTATGCAAGGGGGAAAATCCTATCGCCTATATTCCCTTACCTGAAGTAACTAACATTTGGCTTTATATTTAAATTGTATTTATGGACCAGACAGGCAGGCAGTTGTGATTAAGCCGTGATATGTCTGAAGAACAGATGTAGCAAGCTTAGTATAAAGAGTGCCTATCTAGTCTATAAATATAAATTAAATCGAAACTAAATTCTAGACCATAGACTAAATAATTGCTAGACTCTCGCAATACATATTTCCGTGACTGTATATTTTGCATTCTTTCGAACTACTGCTTCTGTCTACATTCTGAAAAGTTTAATAAAAATTTAAAAGGCAAACGTTATGTTAGCACATACAAGAACTTTTTTCTTAGAAAGATTGTATAATTTACATCTTGAGAATTACGTCCATTGGGTTTCAAATGCGATATGTTCCGTGCGAGGCCAATACCCCAACTATTCGCTGTAGTTTGGGACATATTTATTTTCCTTCCTATTCGCCATGGATTTAGATACGGGAGACGGATCGACTAGCCAATACAATTAAACTGGGTCAACTTGACGCCGGTTTTCGATTAATCTTGCCTGGTGAATTGGGATTTACTTTGCGTCTTATTGCTTGACCTATGACTGGGTTTGTGGAAGCAAAGAATGAATGAAGATCTAGCTAAGGAAGAGAGGAGGAAGATTGCAATATTTTAAATAAGGTATTATACGGAACGTGATGTTCAGTTGTTTTTTTAATCAATTTCACCTTCCAGGTGATCATGACTTGTGCTGGCTTCAATTTCGGGTCACTAGAAGTAGATCCGTTTCCCGTATTGAGATCCATGCTTATTCGCAAATATAGTGTTCATCATAAACAAACCAGAAAACCATATGGATAATAATAAAGAAAAAAATAAAGATTACTTTACGGAAGAAATCAGGTGGTTGTAAGCCAATACTCTAATAATGATGCTGCTGTACAGTTAGTTCTGCAACACAGCTGTGCTCTGCAGTTAATGTATGTAATTTTCAGGTTGGTTGCATACGTTAACCGCAAGGAGTAAAGAAATACACTGAAAGAAAGATTTTATGGCTTCACTTTGAGTCGTTTTTAAAACTCTCTTCTTAATCTTACGTTTTATTCATATCCTCTTGATCATAAACTTCGGAAGTTATGAATAAAAACATAAACTTAAACGATAAATATTTTTCCATTCAAACGGCCATAACTGAAAGAATGAAGTTATACTTAATAAGTTTAAATATTAAGCTGATATTTTCTTTTATACCAAAAGGAATTAGAAAAACACAATTTCTCTGTTCACTTATCATAAAAATGGATTGCGATTATTTTGACGTATATCTTATACATCTTTTTAAAGGATAAATACAGTAAAGGAATTATTATTTTTTCGCTGTGGCTACGCGTACGTCCGACGTTCGCCGTTGACTGAGTTTATGTATCCGTCAATAAGGAAAGACGTCGCAATTTGAATCGGGACAGCGACATCTCATATCAAAACTCCAACGTTTTTAATTTTTGTTTTATTAAGAGAATGAAACCAAACTCTAACGGTGAATTAAAACTAACTCTAAGAACGTTATTAAGTTATACATTAGAAAATATTTAAAAGTAAGTAATTAAAAGTGATTCATAACCTTATTATTTCTGTTTGAAGAAAATGTCATTTACGTAGAAGTATGGCTAATATTACTACTCATTTGCGTCTGTCAGAAAAGTAAAATACAGACTATCGCCGAAATAATGGTGCAAAATTTCGGATATGATTATTTATATCAACACACACACACACAAAAGTTCTTTAAAAGAAATTCAAAATTATGCGTGGTTTCGGAGATACAAGCGCTTAAAGTAACGGCAGCATCGTCACAGATGACGTCATAGTTCGACACACATTGAGGCAAGCGGTGTCAGTTTAGCAAATCACACTCGAGGTAGTACCCGATACATCTATTTAAGGATAATCTAAAGCAACGATCTGCAATAAAAGATGGCAGCACTATATCCGTATATGTCTAATGTATTCTTATCGTTGCACGAAATTTCAATGCTGTTCCTACAAATTCAAGCCTGGAGAGTTCAAACTTTCAGGGAAGAAAGTTCATAACCAATTCAAGAGCATGATTGATGCCGATTTTTTATATTCGTTTTCCTTCATTGTTGAAATCGCTTCATTGTTATTGTGAATATCGAAACCTATAACAATAAAGCTCTTTCAACAATGAACAAAAAAGAAAATTAAAAACTGGCATCGATCATGCTCTTAAATTGGTTATGAACTTTCTTCCCCCAAAGTTTGAACTCTCTAGGCTTGAATTTGTAGGAGCAGCAAGGAAATTTCGTGTAACAGTGAAAATACATTAGACGTATACGGAGGTGGAGATCGTTGGTTTAGATTATCCTTAAGCAGTGGTTTTGATTGAGGGAGTGCCGCTTAGATATGTTTCGGAACCTAAGATTTTCTTTACCAATATTTTAATAGGGCAAGCATAGAAACCTCCTGTAAGTTGCATTCTCCGGGACACCCTGTATATAGAGAAAAATAAATATCTAATATACAGTCATAAAGTAAACATGATCAGTTTTTCTTCGTTGCTTTGGAATGAATTCCGGCTCTTTCCATCTATAAACAAAGATGATAATAATTACAACAGCTGTCTACTTTTGAAGCGACACTTCAAGGTTAGAACTATCATTCAGAATTAGCGCATGCAGTTCAAGAATAAACGTAAAAATCAGATCTGTGTAAACATAGTCTTTTTATCTTTCAAGAGTTTACGGCCATTTTGTCATATTTATCATTCACGGAATAGTCTAGCAGCTAAGAATATCACTTAGAAAACACGAGCTTCCTAAACGGTTGATTTCACTTTTGTTCATTGCAAAATTAAAAGTGGTTGGACTTGGCATTGATTATGACAAACGTACTGATACGCCTATGCCATGCTGTATTATGAATTTGCGTCAATAGCTATTAAACTTTGTCTTGGTGGAGTGATTCCAAGCTAACCAATCGCCGGAGATGGCCGTCATAAAAACGTCAAGGAAAAACAAAATGGTTTCGATGTGCTTGTGTTTTTTTGGTTTATTATCTCTGAAGTTCTTTGTCAGAAGAAGTAGTGATAAAAAAAAATAGCAAAATAAACAGTTTCACAATCTTGGATTAAAAATATGGAGTGGGAGAAATACGAGGAAATCATGACAAACCGATAGGAGACAGTGTCAACAATAGATATGGTATTATTTTCCTTCTAAAGATTAAAAAGAATTTAGGAATCCGGAGAACGGGAAGTTGAATCCCGGAACAGATAATTGAATAAGCTTTCAGTGAAGATACTTTTCGGTATGCAAATGAAATCCAAACTGGATTAAACTTTCAGTTCTAAGGGTCAGTTCTACAATCGACTGCTAAATTTCTAGTTAGCGCTAAGTTGAGGCAAAGTCTGATTTTGGCCAATGAAAGTACGCAAAATGAGAGTTGTTGTTTTTTACACTTGTTGTCGCTCTGTAATCTATTGCTAATATTCGTCAAATATTCGAAGTTCCAATGTCGAATAATATATGACTGAAATTCGAATATATGGAAATCTTCGAACCTTATTCAAATATTCGAAATGGCAGAAATAATCGATTATTCGTACATTTGGATAGTCATGTCTTTAGTTTCCACTGGTACCTTTGTTCCCAGCAAGCCAGACGACGTCAGCATATGGTCGGGGAAAGTCGGTCCGACCGTGGAGAGCCGACGGACGGCCCCGAATCAGCTTTTGATAAAACCGCGAAGGAACGTTTGAGCCGATGTTAGCGGCCCAACGTCCGGACGACATCAAAATGCCGACGCGGGTCGTTGGCTTAAGGTTCGACCCGACAAATTTTACCACTCGCTCTGCACTTTTCCCGTTGACACTGCGAGAAATGTAGTTTTAATGATCGAAATAGAGTATTGTTAAAAAAAAAAGTAATCTTGATTATAGCTTGCCTTTTATTCCATTTCTTTGCCTTCAATTACTGTTAAATTTTTTTGCACTGGTCAGAATCCGCATACGAACCTGGCATCTTCTGAAGGATCACAGTGTATAATACTGATACGCTTTAACCACTACTCCACACGGGTTTCTGTCGAAAACCGTCAATTAGCTCACAGTATATCCCAAGATATCCCTTTGTACATATTCCAGATTTCTTGTACCGGTACATATCTTACTCCTGACGTCTTCTGGTATAACTTTTCCACAGAAAAGTTTTCAAGTTTTGTGTTATCATTTTTAACTAAACGCAACGCTATAAATTTCACAGTAATAGCTTAGTCTTTCTACATAGAACAAAGTAGACTAGCAGCATGCATTGTAAATCACTTTAGACAAATGAGAAATTGTTTTTTCAAGTTTGAAGAATAAATTACGTCCAAATGTATCGGTATTCCATCTAAAAAGAGTTCATTTTCCATCCAAAGTGAGAGCGTTTCGTTCGAAAGCACTCTTTTCGATTGAAAATTCAGCTCTACAAAAGGGTGAGTGGTCTCTCTTTACGCACTAAAAGAATGAAAATTCCGCTCTTTTGATTTAGTGTGTTTTTAACGAATGTAAAGAACGTTTTCTCTTTTCATATTCTACCACATACATAACACATACTCATCGTCCAATGGAAGACGATTGCTAAAGACTCTAAATGTTGACAATTCATTTCATAATTATGATTTAAAATATTCAAAATGGATACAAAAACACAAACAGCGCCCCTACAGCTGAACTGGGATGCGTTGAAAAGGATCTTATTCTATATTCTAGAGCCTAGACCTACCTGCAGAATTCTTTTGCAATGGAATGTAAATATTTGAGTTACATAAATTTCAGAAGACTAAAACTGTCCGAAAATAGCCAGGCCCTCAACCTTTCATCGACGACCAGGAAGTGGGCGAGGCCTCGCTCTTTTCCCGACCGCAAGGAAATGGACAGAGAGCCGCCCTTTTTCCCGACCACCAGGAATTGAGCAAGGCCCCGCTCTTTTCTCGACCATAAGGAAGTTGGCGGGCCTTGCGGGGTTTTACTCCTAGTCGATTAGTTGGGTACCAGCGGCGTCCCGGAAATGGACCGACGACCAGACGCCACTTAAGGGTGGGCGCTGACCCTCTCCCAACCATTTCCCACTAATAGTCAGGACCCTGTCTATTCCCAACGATGGGTCAACCCAAATCCCCGACTACTTGCCGCTGTGATCAGCATTTTGCTTGCTGGATTCAACCTCAACAGGGTGGTCCTCATGAAGACTGATCTTACATTCACATGGCCTTATCCTCACCGCGTAATGGTGAGGACAAGAACCAGGTGACAGCTCAGGGGGGGGGGACGGCGGCGAAGCTGCAACGTGAGGATGAGAGAGTATGAAGGTGAAGCAGAAACGGTGGTGTGAGGGTAAAATTAAATCGTGACGATGAGGGTGAGTCAGTGAAGTTTGTATCGAACTTGAAACGTGAGGGTTAGGTTGAATACATGAGGGCGATATTGAAGCGTGAGAGTAAAGGGCGGACTTAAAATGTGCGACGAGGGTTAGGGCACAGAGTTAGAGTGAGTGAGGTTAATGTCATAGCTGTGGAGTTTAGGACGAAGTTGATACTTAAGGCTGAAGGTGACGGAAAAGTTGCAACATGGGTTTGAGTGAGGCTGAAGCCCAATTTCAAATGTAAGGGTAAAGCAAAGGAGTTGAACTCATCTCACCTAGACCTCAATACGCGAAGTCGAGGTTGTGAAGTAAAAATTGAAGTTTCATGGTGAAGTTGAGGATGATTGAAGTTGAGAGTGAGTAAGGTCGATGTTGAGGATGAGTGAGGTTGAGATCAAGGTTGACGTTCCATCGTCAGGTTGATGTAGAATGTGATTGAGGTCGAGGTTGAAGTGTCATCGTGAGGTCGAGATTAGATGAAGTTCCATAGTGAAGTTGAAGTCGATTGAGGTTGAGGTTGAAATTTGATCGTGATGTCGGTGTCGAGTTTGATTGAAGCTGAGCGTGCGTGAGGTTGAATAAGATCGAGTTTGAAGTTCCATCGTGAGGTTGAGTGAAACGTCAAGTAAGGTTGAGGTTGGGTGAAGTCGAGGTCAAAGTCACATCCCGAGGTGGAGGTTGAATCTCCTTCGCAAAGTTGATGTTGAATGAGGGTGAGGTTGAAATTTTTAAGAGTAACGGTGAGTGAGGGCAAAACCTAGAGGTGGGAGTGAGGGTTAAGTGAGGATGAAAGCAAAGCTGACGTAATCGTGAGGACAAAACGGATATATAGGGCTTAAGGTAAGAGTGAAATTCAAATGTGAACAGTGTTGAAGATGAAGCGTAAGTAGGAGAGTAAGGATTAGTTTGAGGTCGATTTGAGCAAAGCGAACACTTGTGATATAAAGCAGTAGAATATTTGTAATGGACACAGAAGTTGTGTACTGTTTATGGTATAGTAGGCCCACAGCCGGATCAAGGGCCTGCAGCCTGGGGTCCCCATTCGTTCAGGGACCTCGCTAAAGGTAAAAGAGTTACTTTTACGACTACAGGGGATAGATAACAGAGGCCCTCACAGAGTCCTTAGCCCAGGGTTAGAGTCAATAATAGCCTAGGGCCCCCAAATCTCTGAATCCAGCACTTAATCTACCCTACAATTATTCTGTTATAGTGAGATTAGTAGTAATATTAATAGTAACGACGTTATTAATAATGATATTGTCATTGGATGTAGTACAAATAGTCACAATACATATACAAAATTACTCGTAATAATTGTATTGTATTATTTTTAAGGCACCAACTCTGGCCGCAACTGTCGCTACTATCGAGCACTGGTAGGGACATCTA
The DNA here is from genome assembly GCA_022664845.1 of Lepisma saccharinum. Taxonomy (NCBI): domain Eukaryota; kingdom Metazoa; phylum Arthropoda; class Insecta; order Zygentoma; family Lepismatidae; genus Lepisma; species Lepisma saccharinum. The sequence continues at coordinate 3,519 of JAGDQP010010597.1, read as the reverse complement.
CAGGTGAGAACCTCTAGTGATCACTTATTATTATTTTCTTTGTTTGCACACCATTAGAAAATATTTTCCTTGTCCTGCTACATTTTCCTCCTCCTATGTTTTCCTGCTACATTATAAAAATGAGTGTTATTAAGGTAATTGGTAGTAGAAGTAACAAAACCAATGACCTCTATCTAAAAGCGATACTGGACTGACTGCAGCCATTGAAAATTTCATAAATATATGAAGCCAGAGACCGGAAAGGACACTTAATTTCGTCTGTCCACTACCAGTTTAAACCAATATAGTTTTCGGTTCTAACTCAGCTTTTTTACGGTTAATATCGCTGTGTTGCCGTTTTTTATTTATGTTTTAATTCTTTATTTATTCCTATTTTTGCCTTTGTACACACCAATAATTATTTTTAATCAAAGTCACATGAAGGTCGTCGCTGTCGTCTCTATTCCTGGTAAGGGCAACAGGTATTTTGTGATGACCACTCTATATGCATAAAGTTGTAATTTACGCTAATTTTTGTATTTGAGGAAAACTAAAGTGTCTTTTCCTAACCCGTCTTTAAGTGTCCGCAATGAGTAGGCACCGTTCGTTCAAATCCTGCTGCCGATCGTACTGACAGACGTTTCCCAGAGTTTCCTTCAGTTTCACTACACGAACGTCAGGATTGTACCTTAACTAAGACACTGACCGCTACCCTGCCATACCCTATCCTGGTCTGATCCAAAAATGGTTAAAGGCCTTAAAAATAAATAAAAAAAATATCTTAACCCATCTTTTATGACAGAAGAAGTAAATAAGCCTTAATTTTCTTCCTAGCTTAACTTTATATCTTCAGCATATGAATATTTGCGGAGATGGTGTTCAAAATTCAAAGAGCTGCCCACGTATACAACGTAGGGAATGTACTGTCGCTTTTGTTCATTCCTAGAGATTTTCTAGGAATGTTATGACTTTACTATCCTTATATAATATAAGTGTCTTGTGTGCTTTGTGTTTTGTACTGTAATTATAATTTTTAGCTTTTTTTTTAAAAAAAAAGAAACTTTATAAATGTATTTAGACATGTTTAGTGTTTTGTATTGTAATTGTCAACTTATATATATATTTACTGTTTTTTTTAATTTATAAATGTGTTTAGAAAACTTTAAGGTTTTGTATTGTAATTGTTATTTTTCTCCTGTCGAAAATTTGATAAACGTATTTGGAAAATTTTTGTCTTTTGTATTGTGATTGCATTTGTTAATTTTCAGATTTTTAAAAGATTTTTCTTCTTCCTGAAAGCTTTATAACAGTGTTCGATTTGTGTAATTTTCAGAGAGGGGAAAGAATTAGCGAGATATGTATTATACGGTATTTTCGGATCATCCATATCCCAGGTTAGAGGTATATATTTGTAAAAAGTATCAGACATTTTTTTGCCGAGAGGTGGATAATCCCAACCATTCCCCGCTACAAATCGAACACTGTATAAATGTATTTAGGAAACTTTAGTATTCGTAATTGTTAAAATTGTAAATCTATCACGAAACTGCAATTAGCCGTTTGCCAAAGTAGAATTAAAAAAACGGAAGAAGAAAAACGGATTCTTCTTAAAACTGCATAGAAACCGCAAACGAAATGTAATAACATAATAATATTGTAAATAATAAAACTGAAAAATAATTTGTATTACCTGCTAGTTCAGTGTAATTAACACATTTTCCACAATTAGCTCTCAGTAATTTAATTAAAATTCCTTTTGTTTAATAACATTATATTATTGTTATAATATTAATTATTGAACCGTATTTTATAAATTATCAGAGTTAAATAATTATTATCTCGTTATTATTAATAATAAATTAGCTAGAAAACGGCGGAGAATCATTTGTCATAATGTGAAGGTAGTTGGGGGAAAAGGACGTGAGTTTGAGGGAGGGAGCTGGAAATCATGGGCCTAGGGTTCCTTGCAGTATAAATCCGGCTCTGTTTGTAGTATGTTGTATGATATGTAGAGTACGGTATACTATTATATGAATAACTCAGGAATTAAAACTTAAATAAAAAAAACGGGCCACACAGCGATAAAAAGCGTATAAAACTGAGTTAGAACTGAAAATTTGGTCAACATTGGATTAGACTGGAAGTGGACAAACGAGTTTATATATTTGCTCTGGCGTCTATTTTTCAACACTACACAGTCACTTCAGTATCGTTAAATATAGAGGAGCTCCCGGCAAAAAAAAAAAGTAAGGAAGCAGAAATCGAATATTCTATTATGTTCGTATTATTTATTCTTATTACTATCATCATAGTGACGAAGGTCAAGATGACTTTGAGTACTCTGCACTGATAGCTGCTAAGTTGATTTTAAAATTCTCTTCTTCCGACATTATCAAGATTTCCACACAATTAGAAAATATTTTCCTTGTCCTGCTACATTTTCCTTCTTCTATGTTTTTCTATAACATTTTCCTTGTATCATATGTTATGAGCTCTATTTTATCACACTGGAGAGCTCGATTGTATAACCAATGACCTCAATCTAGAAGTCTGGACTGATCAATTCCATTAAAAATAATGGAAGGCGGAGAGTGGAGGTAACAGCTAAACTCGATTTCCCACTGCTAGTATAAAGCAATTTAGACCTAATATTAAGTTCTAACTCAGTTTTTACGCTTGTTATCGCTATGTTGTCCGTTTTTGAACTTAAGCTATATATATATATATATATATATATATGGCCGGGAAACCGGGACAGGACCGGGAAACCGGGACTGTCGCCCCAAAAGGCTTCTGCCACTAACTGGGAGGAGACCCCTTAATTACTCTTGCTGAGACTTAAGGGAACCGACCGGGGTAGACGCCTAATGTCCAATCCATACGTTCACCTCGTGGGGCCTGTTAGTACCCAAGCAACTGCTTGGCGAACGAACATGGATGGGCTGCTCACCAACCCGCATTAGCTGACAGCGTGGTGAGTCAAATGTCAGCACCCCTCCTTTCTTTACATATGATGGTACAAGCAAGGAAACAGCCTCGGAGGACCTCATTACCCGGAGGACGGAATGCAGCTGGCAACGGCAGCGGTCAGTCCTGCAGGAAGTCAGAGGGTCAAAATGCCCGGGTTTGGACTGTAGACTGCCAGGACACCGACACGGCAACTCGAACGGACCTATACGTTGCGACCCTCAACTGTAAGTCACTTGCAGGAGAGGACAAATTAGAAGAACTGCAGAATGAACTTAAGAGGATTAAGTGGGACATCATAGGACTATCAGAAGTGTGGAGGAAGAATGAAGAACAGTTGGAACTACCGTCAGGGCACACGTTCTACTACAAAGGAACAGAAACTGGAAAAGCGACAGGCGTTGGCTTTATAATTAATAAAGACCTGAAGTCACGAATCACAGAAATTGAAGGAATTTCAGATAGAATCGCACGGGTAGTAATAAAAATTAACAAGAGATACAGTATGGAAATTATACAAGTGTACGCTCCAACAACCTCGCACCCGGAGGAGGAAGTCGAAGACCTATACGA
>JAGDQP010010596.1:0-55350 GCA_022664845.1 Lepisma saccharinum | reverse complement strand
GGTGGTCGATTTCCGCAACCATATGCATTTAATGTATATTTTCAGAAGTTACTTGATTTAAATTAACTCTTTTTCGTGTCAAAGCAAGTCCGACTAAAAGAGGAATCAGGGGGAAGACGGGCGGGATAATAGCGGTATCACGGCGGGACGAAGGCGGTATAGCGGCGGCTCAGTAGCGGGACGAAGTCGGTATAGCGAGGAGGCGGCGGCTCAGTGGCGGGACGAGAGCGGCCTAGCTGGGATTTCTGGCGGAGACGGAGCGGCATGCCGCCGGCGGACCGCGGGCTGCATTAGTGTAAAATCGTGCGCGGGCCGGCGGCGGGAGTCGCTAGAGGCCCGCCATTTCGTCGCTGTTGGCCCGCCATCGGACCGCCGTCGCCTTGTCAATGGGGTACAGTGTCGAAAGAGCAAAGACAGGTTAGAGAAATGTAATGTGAGATATTTTTATTACACGCTATGCACATTGCCTTTTTACACTCCAACGTACTTTCCGCTATTTCACTCTCATTTCATAATTTGAAACTGTTTCATTTTGCGTTTCATCTCTTCCACACGCTTTGCAAACATTACATTTCTCCTGTAAATTTTCCACATTTAGGGCCCCCAAAGTAAAATTTGTGCATTATTTCTAATGAAACTGATCTGAAATCAGTTATGTATCGTGTGGGCCACAAATCACCGTAAATCATAACAACTGGTCTCCATAAACGATTGCATTTGTTAGCGGACATTTCAAATAGCTGTTTGGCATGTTTTGTTTGTCACGTTGTGCAAATAGTAAATTTGTTTGCTAATCCATTAATGAAAAACCACCTAGGCCTAAATATTCTAACCTAACCTAGAATCGAAATGAATACCTACCCTTCCCTGTGCGAGTTTTCGGGGTGCAAATAGTGCAACTGGACTTCAGAATTGTGAAACGTCATTTGTTCGTTCATGAACCAAAACCTTACTCTGCAAATTAATGCACTACGCACACAAATGAATTATAAAAGTGTTTTTCTATTTTTCACACTCTACTATATACATGGATTGCATGACCGCAATATTTTCGTTACCTTTGTCTACGATTTATGGCAAACTATATTTATTTTGCCACGAATATGAACTATTTATTTTACTTTCCATGCACCTACTATAGCAAGTTAGGTAGTCTGTGACAGGATAGAGAAGTCAGGTTAGATATTTTTAATCATTACGTATTATTGCTGCTACCACAGGCTATTATAAGTTGCTATTCCATTTACGCACCAATCAAATTCCACGACCGTGATATTTACGTTCACTTTGTTTCTGATTTATGGAACACTATTTTGTCCCGAGTGTTATTTACGCACCCACTACAGGTTAGTATATGCCTGAGAAAGTCCGGTTAGATTATTTTTTGTCTTGTTAGGATGGGTTGAATTGTTATGCCTAGTTTCTAACTTTTTTTTGCATAATTACTAATGAAATTGTGTTTTTTTTTGTGACAAACTTTTTTTTTTGGTTAAGGATAATGTAAAGCAACAATCTCCAACACGAAATTGCAGCACTATTTCCGTATATGTCTAATGCATTTTTATCGTTTCACGAAATTTCATTGCTGCTACTACAAAATCCAGTCTAGAGAATTCTAGCTTTTAGGGAAGAAAATTCATAACCAATTCAAGATATCCCTGGGACGTCATTTTGCTATGTGGGATGTGGAGTGAGCGATAGCGGACGACGACGGGTTAGAGAAAGTCAGGTTTGAATTATTTTTTTTTTCCATTTTACGCGATGCACATCGCCTTTAACAGACATCCCCTCTGACCGCTTCATTTATGGTTTCAAGTGGAACGCCCGACGTATACAAAGGAGACGCTTTTCTAGCTTTTGGTTCGCATGAGGAAACGTTTTTGTGTGTGAATCTTGTGCGGGTAACAGTTCTGATGATTAATATATAGAGTAACCAGATGTTCAGGTGAAGTAGAACCCGGCTTAAATTGTCCTAGTATTGTCTCTTGTAAGTAATTCAGGCCTCTTCATATTTAACCACATAACAAGGTACCGACCTTTCGTGATTTTTTTGTTTGTTTATGGCAAAATTTACGAGCGAGTTTTCTTTGTTGACAGAATACTAATTAACATTCTTAGGTGTTTCATACCTAATACCTTATATTGTCTGTGGTTTATAATCTTTATTATATTTTATTTTTCTTTATTTATGTTATACGTTTTTAGTAAGACCAATAAGTGTGGCCGGATACTGGTATTTAGCAGCCAGTTATTGGTAACCCGTGGCTGGAAACTGGTATTTTTGCTATATGATCAGTTTTATTCTTCTTACAAGTTACACATACATGTTTCTTCATTTTATACAGAGTTAATACATGACTTAAAGCTCCAAGCTATACAGTGACTAAAATATTTTTGTATCTTTTGTGCGGATTTACATATCATCGAAGTCAGAATTTTCCTGAAGTGGCCGGAAACTGGTTCCATGACCCTACAACGATGTGCACACAATAAAAGGATGTCGAACGCATTGAATATTTTTAACCTAATATCACGGTAACAGTATAGGAATTTGCTTAGAAATTCCCTCTCTGATCCACACTAACCAAAAAAAACTAGTACAAGGGCATGGCCACCGAAAATGGAATACTGATGCCTGAGTCATTCCACGTCAATTCAACACTTCTTTTCTATCTCACTCTCTCCGATTGTAATGATTTTTGGTAAATAAGTTGTATGTGTGGAGCATATGAAAAATCCCAAATTTTAGAGCTTCTAGTTTTTGAAATATAAATTATTGAAAATTCGAAAAACTGCCGAATTTAGACACACTTGCACACAAAAATAGCTCTCTCTCTCTCTCTCTCTCTCTCTCTGTAACTCGTTGTCCTAGAAAGCTTGTGTTTGGCTCAATATGAAGCTACTGAAATAGTATTTAAAATTTTGGGTATTTTACGTAGCTTCAGGCGAAATATATGTATTTTGTGCCGTAATCTAGTCCTGGACCGCTCGTTTTTTTTAAATTTGTTGCTGCGAGATATCGATAACTTTCGTCAAAAAAGGTGTACCGTTTTTATTAACTCTGGTGTAATTTCTTAGTGCTTAAGAAACATTGTTTATGATTGATATCGGTTAAAGATTAGTGGTTAATTAACTTCAATCCCAATTTGGAATTACTTAAATATCATAATTAACATTTTATACAAATTCCGAGTGTTTTTCTTCAGTTCGCGACACGTATTATACAAGGAGAAAGATGTGATTTAAATATAAAAAATCATCAAAAATTATTTTCTTTTTAAATCATTATTTTTCCATCCTGATCGAAAAAAAACAACTTTATTTTTATATGGGCCAGTCTAGGAACTTTGGACTTCGGCACGTCACGATTCGCCCTTTAGCTATTAAAATCCACACCCATGCCCCTGCCGGGACTCGAACCCGGGACCTTCGAGCCGTTGGCCTACCACCGCACGGCCTCCCGGCCGGCCCATCCTGATCGAAGAGAACAAAACAAATGAAATATAGGGGTCAATTCATTTGAAGCGTTTACTCAACCTATTTAACCGAAATTGAAACGTTCACGGTTGATTTTCTAATGTCTTAAGACCTTAAAACGATTTAAAAAAATATAATTAGCGGTTTACCTTTGGCAGCCATTTTTGTTACGCTGCGCACGCCAATTTCAGCAAGTGTAAGGGTTGATAAAAACGTTCATTACTAAAAAATTGTTTCTCCTAGAAGGATGAAACAAAAAGCATTTTGTTTGTAATTTAACAAGATAAAATAAGTTTAGTGATTTATGTACCTACCTTTCTCCTTTCTATGAAAAAAATACAACTAAAGTTAAAAATAATTATCATGAAATTCCATTTTTAGGAAATTTTTCAAAGGGAAAGGAGGGGTATACATAATTTGAATTACTTTTTATATATAAGTATATTTGAGTAGTTTTACCATAAATAATATGAATGGTGATATACCTACCCGTAAATGTTTATGCATTTTAAAGCCAATTAAAAAAAAAACTTTGAACTTTGGTTCGAAATAACTGATGGGGCTCGTGATAAAATTCTCAAATTAGCAGATTTTGTAGTGTTTTTGTATATGTTTATAGCTTTTATTTACTAATACAGAAGTTAGTAAAACAAAACTTTTAAACTTGACAAAACTCCGTTAAAGTAATGCCATTTTGGCACACCGAGGAAGTGATTTTTAAGCGCTTTCTTGTTTTCAGTGCACTTTGGTATGTTTTAATTGAATTTGTTACGCATTTAGGCAACTAAGGTTCAGGCTGAGATTGGTTAATTCTAGCATGAGGAAATTATAGGCCAGGACATTTCTTAAGTTATGATCCCGGCATTTGCCTGGTGAAACTGTGTACGATGTGTTGTGAAATTATGTGGGAAGGAGTGAGTACTGTATAAGCAATTGTCACGTCAAGAGCATCGCTTCGTTGCACTTCCTTCTGTCATGTGGTATACAGGCTGGAAATATGTGTTGGCGCAGAATAAATTGTCCAAAACTGCTTTCTTCGAAGATCCTATAACTTTCTATTTGTAGGAACCTTCCATGGCTTCTGCCTTTTCTATCAGCGGCTCCGCAATCGCTTTTTGAGAGAGTCTTGGAGTTGGACTTGGTGTGGGACCTCTCATGCTGCCGGACCTGCTCTGCTTTAATAAACTGGCAGTGCGGCTGGCGGGGTGTGAGGATCTCACAGAACCAAACAACGAGAAAACTGACTGCATGGGGAAGCACCAAGAATCGATCTACAGATCCACATCGAAGAGTTTACCATGTGCGAAGGACACAAAGTAATATTTTCATTGTTTTTTTTTTAATTTTATTTGTGGTCTTTAGGCATTATGGCTCAGGTTGGGAGAGGATACAAGGAAGGTGTCGGCCAGGTTGCCATCTCGGCATTTACCTAGTGTGACTTTCGGTTTGACACTGGCTAGGCTGATCTCGTAACTTAAAAATTGGTTCTACGCGAGTCCGAAAGCTCAGAAAAATGTTTGATATTACCAGAAGTGAGACCATAGATGAATTATAAGGTAAGTGTTTGGAATATACCATGACTCGTCCACATGATATAATTTTATTGGTTCACTTAATCCAAATCTTCAGTCTAATTCGCTGTATAGCCTGAATGTTGGTTCAATCCAGAGAGAGGAAGATGCCCGAGATCCTTGAAGGTGCCATTCCGTAACTAAGCTAGTTAAATCGGAAAACGGATATTCTCAGTCAGTTGGATCCTGACTGCTTTCCTATGGTTTTCCCTCAGTTATGCCAGGCAAATGATGAAGTATCTTTAAAAGTAGGCCCTGGTCGACTTCCTTCAGATATCCTCTCCTGTACCCCATCCCATCCTTTGCAAAAGGTGTTTAAAGGCCTTAAATCAATTTAATTCATAGTCGGGGTTTCACAGTGGTTTCCGGCCATAAGATGATGTCCAAGCGAGATATAACCGATTATCCTGTATATCATATATCAGGGACAAGATTTCAGCATAGTCCTGTCCTGGAGTTCTATGCAGAAATATAAAATTGTAAATATTGTACTATTGTTTCAAAAATTACTAATATATATATATATATATTAGTAATTTATGTGTATGTGTGTGTGTGTCTGTCCGTCTATTGTGGTTCTGTGATCTTGCGAACTTATATTTCAAGGTGCTTCATCGTTTCTGGACTATTTGGTACACAGTCACACACATTATACTTAACTGTCAATATTTCAGTTACATTTATTACTATATGTAATATAGTTGTATGAAAATAATAATGTTCATTTTTTGTCGGTCAAGGAAATATTTTTAAAATCAGGAAATTCAGAAATGTTTATCGTTAGCCACTTTGTATTAAGTAGATGTACTTATATAGACACTAGTTGCCTTTTTTGTTGAACGCTTTCAATCATAGTGATACTTAATTTACTACTCATACTGAAGTGATATTATCATTAGCAATTATAAAAATATTATATAACTTTCTTTCTTGGAATTGCATGTAATAATTAAGTTAAAACGTTATAAATATAACAGCATAGAATCATTTCACGTTGCTCTATATAGGCGCTACCGTTAATACGAGATACCAGCAAAAACTTTTTATTTTCTCTGTCCTTTTTTGCACCCGGGTTGCCCAGGCTTTGCTCTTAAAGTTTTCAAGCTAAAAGGGAATAACTGGAAAGTTAGAATTTCTAGCGTGAAAATTTTAAAAGGAAGCCTGGGCAACCGGGATGCAAAAAAAGGACACGGGGGAAATAGAACGCTTTTGCTGGCAACTGGTATTACCGGTAGCACCTATAGAGCCACGTTAATTCTATTTAGTGGTACAAATAGCCTTCAATATTAATTAATTTACATACAATAAATTATCCCATTATAGTCCCATCTTTGTCCTAAAAGGATCCCAAAAGTACGTCCCAGGGATCATCCCGGGGCGGACATTTGGATGTCGCATGGACGTCCCATGGATGTAAACGGGGTCTAAACAGGACTTCCCACGGACGTCCCGATATCCTGCCAGGAGATCCGTCGTACATCCCTGGGACGTCAATTTGCTATGTGGGCCGTAGCTGAAAACTAATATTTTTTCTATGTGATCAATTCTATCCTTCTTACGGGTTACAAATATGTTCCTTCATTTGATACAGCGTTAATTCAAATATAATACATGGCGCAAACTACGTATTGAGTCAAATATTTTTCTTTTTATTATCTTTTGTGCGAGATTTTCGTTAAGTAGCCGGAAACTGGTGCTGTCACCCTATAAACTTTTCTACAGATCATTTTTGAAGTCTGGGGAGCAGACTTGGAACATCAATAAGGCTACTGCTACGTACCGGTTAGGCCACTGTGGAAGTCTAATCGTAGATAATAAAATCTTAAACGTAATTGTGAATGCACAAGCGTTTATTCTAATTTTCTTCATGGCAATACCAACTATAATGGGACTGGTAGTTTACCCTTGCCAATGAAAAGGAATATTCTTCCATGCAGAAATATTTACCTTGCACTTCCAATTCATCTGTTATATGCTATGTCACCAAGGTACGGCAACAAGACTCATAAAAATGACACAATGAGTATGCTCAAACTGGAGACACTACATTGAACATCACATAAATAAAAACAATTCTGAATATGATGATTTGGGTGTCCTCCTTTTCATCGATAAACAAAAACAACTTTGTGAACCTATAATTTGGTGAACAGTGTAAGCTGCAACCGTATGCAGAAACTCTTATTTTTTAAAAAAATAAGTGACTAGCACTGTACTAACTAGTGATTAACTTTTAGCATTGGTAGTCACTTGTTAGTACAGCGCTATTCACTTCAAGAGACGTTCCTGAATACAGCTGCTGAAGGTTAATGTTTTCACCAAATCAAGATTTTTCAATTCTCGAGTTAATTCTCTATCGGTGCATCTTATATTTTCTTTATTTTTTTACATCAACTGCGATGGGGTCTCACAATTGGACAATTTGCTCTGCAGAACCTTTCGAAATAGAAGAGAATAAATTCCGTGCTAATATTTCAGAGATTGTGTTTCATAATTTTATACTTCATAGCTGGAAACACTGGACTTTTCACTATTCAATTGTTAACAGAACACAATTGTTTGAAAATGAATGTTAAATAATTATTTTTAGGTGGGAAGGGCGCTCAGTTCGAAAATGACTACCGTTTGTCTCCATCATTACCGTTATGATTATTTGTAACCCGAAAAAGGCGGTCAAAATTTTAGTATAGCCTTGTAGATCACAATCCGTCAAGGAAAGTAGGTTTCGTAGTATACACACGTGGACTTAGGACTTTGTTTTATATGGTCCCTTCTAGCAACTTAGGACTTCAGCCCGTAACGATTTGCCTTTAGCTTTTAAAATCCACACCCATTCCCCTGCCAGGACTCGAACCCGGGACATTCGAGCCACCCGGCCGGCAATATAAAACGAGGAATGGGGCAAAGGGATACATTCATTTTGGAGTAAATCATCATGTTCTCCATCTTGAGATGCGCTATTTTTTTTTGGTAAGGGAAGTGGGTTGTCTGACAAACAATACGAGAATGTTCCCAGAAAGTCATTCCAGATGTCAGATTTGTGTGAGGAGATCGTGATCGGGTTGCTGTTTCCATTTTATGTTGTTTCCTGCTGACTAACGTGGAGTATGGTGGTGGTCCTGGAACTGTTTGTGGCAAGTGATGTCCTTGATGGTGTTGCTGTTGATGATCTGACATGTTAGTGCCAGCGAAAGTGAGAAGTACTGTTACTAAGATAATGAGGGCCGTAGCCCCACACATATATAGATGTAACCAGGTGTAACGATCTATCCTGTCGCTGAACAATGAATGGTAGTGATGATGATCAGTCTTTGTGCAGTGACTGCAATCTCTATCTAACTTCAGCCCTCCGGCACTGAGAAGTGTCGTCAATCCCAGTGTAGCCGTAAGTGTACTTTTCTCTCCTATGCGTGTGCTACACAGGGTTGAGTGTACATGAACAGTCTACAGCTAGGCTAGGTTGTTATGCTCTGCAACTTTTTTTTTCAAGTTTACCCGTTCAAAGGGGTACACCCTTTCTTCGGTAAGGGATTTAGAAGTATTGAGGTTTTGCCTTTATTTATATGGGGCAATGTGAGTTTTGGGCATTTTTGTATTTAGTCTTTAGGGCATCAATTAGTTCCTTTTTTTTATCTGTTTATCCATGGGTAGAAAAAAAATAAGAAATTTGGGAAGAAAAACTTTTCTGTGGTTGGCCGGGCTATTGGGGCATAGAAGAAAGATGAGTGAAGTGCAAAAGACGCCACAAACACAGGGGTTGGTTAGTGAGACAAGTGCAGTGTTATCTTCTGCTCTGGGGCGTCACAGAGCTGATGAAAAACAGATGAAGCCCGCTGCATTTCTACATTGATGAAACACTAGTGCTGTGATGGGTATATATGAGGGCTAAGATGAAATGGTCTATAGATGGCGAAATCGGCCTTCTTGAGGTCATTGTCGTCCAGGGTGTTATGATAGAGTGTAAGGAGATGTTGTAACGGTGTGTACTGATATCGTGGGGGGGTGTCATGAATAATGTCCTGTTGAAAAGCGTCAAGAAAGAGAGGATTTCCTTCTGCAATGGCCTTCGTGATGTATTTTGTGCGGAGGGATTCTAAGTGCTGGGTGATGTTTGGAAAGGTAATGCGGCGATATAGATCAGCTGTGGGGGCTGGGAGTTTAATTCCGTAAGCTAAGCGGAGTGCGTGACGTTCAGAAATGGCAAGTCGGTTGTATAAGTTTTCTGAAGCAGAGATCCAGCTAAGATGGCCATGGGTGAGAGCAGGTCTAAGAAAAACTTTATAGGTTGTAATGACTGTGTCTGTGTACAAACCCCAGGTGGTACCCACTAGTCGCCATATAAGGTTAAGTCTATTGGTAGCTTGAGTCTTGATTTTCTGTAGTTGTGGTTTCCAGGTGAGCTTTGAGTCATAGATAACGCCGAGATATGTTACTTGGGAAGATGGTTGGATGAGTGTGCCGTTTACATGGATATTTAGAAGAAGAGGATTGCGTTGGATGCGAGAGCGGCAGCGAGGAGGAAGAAAGATGAGGGTTTGTGTTTTTTGAGAATTTATATTGAGTCGCCAGTTAGAGCACCAGGAAGTATATGCATCAATGGCAGGTTGGAGAGTGCGATTTATTTCTTGGATAGTTCTAGCGGTAGTTAAAAAGGCTGTATCATCAGCGTATTGATAAAGTGATACATTTGGTGGTAAATGAGGCATGTCCGCAACATATAAGATGTAGAGTAAGGGTGAGAGAACGGAACCCTGGGGAACTCCACTATGGATAAAGATGGGATGGGATAGAGTATTATTGACATGAATGTAGGTCATACGATTGGAAATGAAAGAATGGATACAACGGATGTACGAGTTAGGGAGATGATAATGATGGAGCTTAGCGATAAGTCCAGCATGCCAAACTGTATCGAAGGCTTTTTCGAGATCAAATAATAAAAGACAGGAAGGTTTGGAAGTATTGAAATGATTGGTGATGGCGGTGGTGAGACGTAAGAGTTGATCGGAGATGCTAATATGGGGTCTGAAGCCGGCTTGATGGAGAGGGAGAAGGTTATGTTCTGTGAGGTGGGAGTGCATGCGGCTAACAAGAATACGTTCCAAGAGTTTACTGAAAACAGAGGTTAACTGGATGGGACGGTAAAACAGTTGGAGGTTTGTTAGGTTTGATGAAGAGGAATGTTTTTGAAATTTTCCATTGGGGCGGGTAGAATCCAGTACGGAGAATGAAATTGTAGATGGAGGTAAGGAGTGTATAAAGAATAGGAGGGGAGGATTTGATAAGCTTGTAAGTAATTTTGTTGAAACCAGGAGCGGTATTACGTTTTGGTCGAAGGGTGGTGCGAATATCGTCTGGTGTGATGGGAGTAGTGAGGGGAGAATTTTCGAGGTGGTGATGTATGTCAGGTTGTAAGTGTGGGGAGTGTGGATTGGAGAGTCTGGCGATGAGAGGAGTGAGGGTGAGATTGGGAGGACGTGCAGTAGGGGTAAAGATATCTTGAAAGAAGGATGCAAAAGCGTTTGCTTTTTCAGTATCTGATTGGAGGGGTTTGTTATTTTGGATGATAGGATAGGTAGTATGGTCACGTTGTCCGGTTAATTGGTTAAATTTTTGCCAGAATTTGGTAGGATGTGATGTAGTTGAGAGTGAGTTACAGGTAGAGATCCAACGACGGCGTTTGTAAGCGTCAAGGTAGTTGCGGACCATACGATTCCAACGTCTATGTTGTTCTAATGCAATCGGGTTTTGGGTGAGTTGAAAATCTCTAAAAGCTCTCCGAGATGCAGAGATTATGGCTTGGTATTGGGGAGGAATAGGGGGTTTGTGAGGGTAACGAGAGCGGAGAGGTATATTTTCTTGTGAGGCAATTTCCAGTGAGTGCGTGAGATGATCAACGAGAGCATATAATTCTTGTTCAGTAGCAGGTTCAGGTAAGTCTTGAAGTGATTGTGTAAGATCTGTTTGGAATTGAAGCCAGTTTGCATGATGGTAATCTAAGAATTTGATATATTGCGGCCTTGGAGTATTGGAAATATTCAGTAATATTGGGGCATGGTCGCTGCCGAAAGGAGGAAGAAGTCTTAGATTGTTGATATTTAAAGAAACTGAGCTAAGAACGACATCGGGTGTAGACTGATAGGTCGTGAGGGGGATGGTAGGTCGTGTAACTTAGCGGCTAAGACGTTTGAGATGTAGTTATTAAATTGAGATCTGCTTGGGTGCGGCTGTGAATATTGAAGTCGGCCATAGTAAGATAATGGCGGAAATTGTTGTCAATATATTGAAAGAATTCGTAGGGGATAGGATGGCCTGGTCTGACACAAATGGTACAAAAAGTGATTGGTTTGGATCGAAGATATAAAATGTCGAAGCAATGTTCTGGTAGATTATGTGGAGCTGGAAATGTATGGTGGCGAACTGGTAGAGTATGATAAGTACCTATCGCTGTGCCTCCATTGACTCGAAGATATGGTCGTGGACAGTCATGACGCAGAAGTTGATATTTAGGAATCCGATAATGGTGCTTAGGGGTGAGATAGGTTTCATTGAGTGCAAAGGCTGTAACGTGTTCGTCCTTTAGTAGTTGTTCAAAGACTGTTTTATGAGTTGTTAAGGATCGAATGTTTAAGAAAAGAAAGGTAGCTGTCATGATGATTAAAGTGCAGGCCATTCTGAGTCATTTAGAGAGATCGATTGTATGGAGAAGTGTGCGTGTGTAGGTAGCGGAGAGATGTAATCCAAAGAGTTGTTTTGCTGTATTGTCTATTTGCGTGAGTATATGATGACGGAGAAAAGGATGAACACTTTGAAGTACAATGGTGGTGAAACGGAGTAAGTCTTCAACAGTGATGGGTTCTTTTAATGAATTTGTGGGAGCAGTAGCAGTATCAGTGGTACGAATAGGTACTGTAAGTTCTGGTTTCTCAGGGATAGGTTCTGGCTTCTGAAGACATTTGTAGCTATACGTTGGATGATTTTTGTGACAGGTGTTACAGGATGGAGGCTTTTGAAGATTCATGCAGTTTGATGTACCATGATTTTCAATGCAGTGTCCACAAATGGGGGCGTTTGGACAATCTTTGGTGTTATGAGAATTATATGCTTGACAGCGTTCGCATCTGAGAGGTATAGGGGCTGCTGTACGAGATGGCTCAACACGGTGTCGACGTCTGTAGATGTAAGCCCCGTTTTGAAGTAGATCGTCAATTGTCTCCTTGGAGTCAGACAGAACTCGAACTAAGTAAGTTGGACCTTCTTTGCACATAATTCTGATGACACGTTTGACTTCATAACATTCAAAGCGGAGTTCACCCAGAATTTCGTCATCGGTATATGTTAATGGCACTCCTTTGAGAACTACAGAGAGAGTAGGGGAGCGACGAGGAGGAGGTTGTTGCTTTTTTGTAGTAGGAGTTAATGATTGAAGATTGGCAGTAGGTCCAAAAATGGTATAGGAGACTTTGTTTAAGATCGTACGAGCAAGATTTGGATCTGGTGATTTGATGAGGATTCCATTTCGCGTGAAAACATTTCCTGTATGTTTGCTCTTGGATAGTATTTCTGAAGTTGTATCAAGACGTGCTTTGGATTGGAGAATTTCGGATCAGCATTTGTGAGAAGAAAATTGAAGATCGGTGGATGGTCATTGCCAGGAGTAGAAAAATCCATTGCTGATGAGTCTGCATCGTTGTTGTCATGGTTAGATTGAACAGGAGATCTAGATCGATTACGCTGTTCTTTCAGTTTGACAGAATGAAGATCGTCCCCTGATCTTTGTCACCCTGTTCCCGTGCGAGTTTTCGGGGAATGGAGGCATGGCCGAAGCCAGATGAGAGAGCTAATCGTCAAACAGTCTCAATGAAATGAAGGAGATGATAAGAACCACTGTGGTTCCCCTAAGAGGCAACAATTCGTCCTCTTGGTGATGTTGACTTGTGGTAACCACGAAGTCCTCCACAAAACTCAATCAAAAAAAAAAAAAAAAACTGGTACTCTTGCTGTTTGGCAACAGTGTTTTTCCCAGATAGGTAAAAGTTGTGGCTCTGCAGCACCAAAGCGTCAGGCCCATATATTTTATTTACCTGAGTATTTGTGAAAACTGTTTATTAATGGTTGTGTCAAAAGCAAAGAAGTATTACTTAGGATATTTACAAACTCTTGTATCAATTTATATGTATTTACACACTCTTTCTCTTTGTTGTTCGTTATTGATGATGCTGAAGCATGAACCTGTCCAGATATAAGGAATTATTAGTGCTGCCATCTAGACAGAAACTTATAACTACAGTTATTCCAAAATGGTTTTATTTTTTCAGAATGAATTTTCCAGGGGCGCCAACGATTACTTCGGCTGTATTCGGTGATTTCAGGCAGCACAGTGCGTCTAGGTCATGCAATTCACGATAGAAATCAAATGCACGCAGTTAAATGGACAACAAATACGTCCACATTTCAACATAAGAGATACATCTAAAATATTATTATTTAAAAAGGGCAGTGCAAAACAATATGCCGGGCAATTACTTGCTGTAGGAATAGGCAAGAAAAGAGGTTTCGGAACCGTGCTAGACAGACAAATAATAGCACTTTTAGAAATGGTTATTTTTGTTCAGAAGAGGAACATAGACAAGAAAATCTGCCTCTTCATACGACATTACATAATCTTTTTTCGATGTCCCAGGGCGACAACCCATGTTTCTGAATCAACTCCACAAAAGCTGATGATCTCGGTGGTTCAACACAATGGAGGTTGTCCTACTAGCACAAAGAGAATCCTGAGATTACCCGAATTCAACGCGTTTTTTGTGTTGATTGAACACAAAAGGTGATCATTAGGATAAGAAAAATGTTGTATAAACACAACCATTTTATGCAGCGATTATTACCACTATTTTTTTTATTGGTTTACATTTAATACAAGAATAAAAAAAAATATAAAAAAAAAAACAAAAATTATTTCCAGTGAGACCATAATTAACTAGTAGCTGCAGCTTTATTTTACTTTAAAAAATCAAGGAAATGTTGATTATTTCGGGGGGGAATGAAACGTCACACTTTGTCCCCCCAAACTATACACTACGGAATATTTTGGTTGCACCCAAATTATTCTGTCCCGTAATTCAGCGTACAATATTTAGTTATACTTACTTCTGATTGTGATGAGCAATAAGTCTGAAATCAGTGATATCAAAATATTCAAGGAATTTGCTTAATTTCGTAAGAGTCGCTTCGAACGGTCACTGCTCGCCTCTCAATTGTCCTATTTACATGACACAAAGGAGGATTTATTCCCTAAGCACACAACAGAGATTTTCCAGCCAAACGTCGTAATCGTTTTCTTCACCGGTTTTGCTGTGTGGAAGGGTGCATTATCGTGAAGCACAATCACTTTAAGTTGTCGTAGATCATATTCTGGTCGCTTTTCACGCAAAGCTTGATGCAAGTCGATCATTTGTTGTCGGTAACGTTGGGTATTAAAGGTTTCGCTCTAACATAAAGCATTGTCTTTCGTCCATAGCTATTTGGTCTTGCAATCGATGTCACCGGTTCTACTGGAGTTACCCATGATCTTTTACGCTTAGGATTCTCGAAATAGATCCACTTTTTGTCACCAGTTACAATTCGAAGGAGAAATGATTTCCTTTTGTACGTGGGGAGCAGAATTTCCCAAGTGGTTTTTCGTTTTTCCTGCTGTCGTTCAGCCAATGCATGTGAAACCGATTTTCCCACCTTCTGAATCTTGCCCATGGCTTTTAAACGTCTGGAAACTGCTTCTCGTGTCACATTTAATTGATCCGCGAGTTGTTGTTGCGTTTGAGCGTCATCCTCATCCAACAAAGCTTGCAATTCGCTGTCTGCAAACTTTCTCGGTGGTCTTCCTTGTTCTTGGTTTCTCACGTCAAAATCGCCACTTTAAAAATGTTTAAACCACTCATAGCACTGTGACTTACCAAGAGCATGATGAACGTAAGCTTCGACAAGCATGCGATGCGATTCTGCAGCAGTTTTCTTCAAATTGTACGAAAATATCAATGCTGTCCGCAAATCGTAGTTTGTAGGTACAAATTGCGCCATATTCAACGCTATTAAACGCTACACTATGACATGAAATTTGTCAGGTTGTGAGTTACAAATCGTAATCAGCAGTCGAAACAAGCAAGTGCCGCCAAGGACGCAGTTTTACGGTAACCACAGTGACAGCTAACGCCGTCTATGCACAAATTCTGGTTTCATATTTACACACCTGGTAAGATATATATATTACGGGCTATGGAATCCTTATTCTCCCAATTTGTGTATGGACAAGCTTGAACATGATTTTATGTGAACTCATGCTTTGACCCCACTACTTTGGATAGTTTTTCTGGATGATATCCTGATGTTATGGACTCATGGTGAGAGCAGTTTCAACATATTCCCAGAACAGCTGTACCAATTCCGTGTTGACCAGATCATTTGGTCTATTTCTAACAAAAGAGTCACATTTCTCAACGTGAACATCACTTTAGAAAACAACACCATTAATAATTGCAATCACATAAAAACCTACTAACCATATGCACTACAGAAGTTCCAACCTCCTGAAGTCTACGCGCTATACAGCAGCCAGTTGTTCTCCAAGCTAGATGTGTTGTCCGCTACGTGATTCCACGGCCGCCTTAGTCTTTTATCTAATCTGCACGTGTTCGTCTCTTTCTCTACAACGAAGAATACGGGCTCTTATAACTCGAAATATCGAAGTCTGTGTCGATAGTCGAAATATGTTATATATGTGTGTGTTCTCATATGGAACGAATAAGCTGTAAGAAAATTCCTTCCTTCTTTTATTACCTTATATTTGGACGATATATTCCTTATACCTAAGATATTTTTTCATTTATCTGGTGTTTGATTTATGCTTTTCACTGTTTTTATTTCATAAGTAGTAATCATTCCTACTGCCGTTAAATTTCACTATTTATTCCCATATCCATTTTAGTCTATGCAATCACATATACACCAATTTATACCCACAAAACGAACTTCGTAAAATCATCGAAATAAAAACACGAATGACGTTACTGACCAATTTTATAATTTTTCCTTCTTTGAACTTCCCCTTTCTAAATGAAGTTCACTGCAGTTCTTCTACAAAACAAATAGAAAAGGAAAGAAGTCTCTCTCACAGCCATTCACACACAAAAATTACATACAAAGTTTATAAAACACAAACAAGCCAATTGTAATATACACATGCTTTTAAAATGGTGCCCTCATCTTAAGATACACTGATACTTACACCTTTGTTTTCAATAGAGACCAAATAAAACCAATACTGAAATTTTGAAGCACAGCCCATCAAACTAATACTTATTAGCACTTATAAAATGAACTCTTTCAGATTTTAAAGCTTATTCTTTTAGTCCATATATTAGAAGACCGTAATTCAGGACGGCAAAGACCAGGATTTGATATTTCCCATCAATAACTAATATCTTCAAATTGGATTAGTTGATTTGGGTTAAGTATTATCTAGCCAACTTTCAAAAACAATATTTTGGTTGTCATTTGATCATTATCTATAAATATATTAGAAATGGAACCTAATTATCAAGGGTTCTTAAGACGAATCTGAAATTGAATTTTTACAGGCCTATAGACAACTTTGGGCAAGCCGAATGCATGCTGATGGGAGAATTGTTGGAATGAAGAAAGTGGGATGGAACGGAAGAACCCCAAAAATACCAAAGCATACGGTATTTTTTAGCACAAAACCACATGTACGAGTCGGGATCGAACCGAGAACCCCACATACCAGAGATGAGACATATCAAACAAGTTATTTGTAGGTATTATTCACACAATTCCCCTTCTTCACCAAGTACCTGTTCAAACCGGTTTATCATATACATGAGAATATATTTACCTACATAAAACGTCAAGACACACCTATACTTGTTTTCTAGTAAATTATATAGAATATAAAATTTTACTTTTATTATACTACTTAGATGCAACCACAAACATTCCTTTTTCGTTCGCATTAAATTATCCCATCGCATTATAAGACGTTGGCTGCAAGCTGCAATCGGTTAAATATATAATTATGCAATTAAGTTTTGTTGTAGAGAGTTACAATAGAGATATTACTATTCTAGATATACAGATGCTTATCTGAATAATGGAAACACCTGAACGAAAGTGCAACTTACCAGATTAATATGGTGTCGGGCCACCTTTCGCCTTCAGAACAGCCTTGATGCGACGTGGGATGGAGGCATAGAGGTCGTGAATGGTAGCAAGTGGAATATTACACCATTCCTCGTGCAGGGCATCGGCCAGTTCTGTGAGAGAGGATGGACGTGGAAATCGTCGCCGGAGTCGTGTTTCCAAGATGGACCACAGATGTTCAATTATGTTGAGATCTGGGGATTGGGCGGGCCAGGGTTGGTGTTGAACTTCATCCCGATGTTCCTCAAACCACGCTGCAAAAACTCCAGCTGTGTGAATGGGTGCATTATCATCCTGGAATATGGCGTCATTGTCCGGGAACAACATCCGGACCATAGGATGCAAGTGGTCTCCTAAAAATGCGACATAATCGTTGGCAGTGATGCGTCCGCGAAGTGTGACCACAGGACCCAATGAAAACCATGATATTGCGGCCCACAGCATCACCGTGCCGCCGCCATGTTTCACAGTTGGGCGGAGACACTGCAGATCATACGCTTCTTTGGGCGTTCTCCACACATAAACACGGCCCGTGGTTTGGAATAGGGTGAATGGTGACTCATCCGACCATACCACACGTTTCCAGTCGTCAATGGTCCAAGTTGCATGGTCGCGGCACCATTTGCGGCGTGCTAAAGCGTTCTGGTCCCTGATGAGAGGTTTGGCCCGTGCAACACGACCCCGTAAGTTCATGTCATGTAATTCGCGGCGGACTGTGATTGTCGAAACAGGTTGGGGGAGGTGCTGATTGAGTTCCTCCGTCACTTGCGCCGCAGTGGCACGACGGTTCCGCGTGACAATGCGCTTTAATACCCAGCGTGCCCTGTCACTGATGCTTTTCTTCCGCCCACTGTTCCGCTTCCCCGATGTGGTTTTCCCGTGTGTTGTGTAGGCCGTCATCACCTTCGACACTGTCCCTGGCGACACACCTAACACACTAGCCACTGCCGTCACACTCACTCCACATAACCGCGCACCAACAATTTGCCCTCTTTGAAACTCTGAGAGGTTTCCCATTTTACACTACCTCCGTCTGCTGCAGCCACTGCACACTCCTGTTCCACGACGCCTGACGTAGTATGGAGACCGACCTAACACACCACCACCAGCAGTCCGGCGCTGCGGTCGCCACGACACCACTGCCAACCCATACATCTGACGTGTTGCCAACTACAGGTGTTTCCATTATTCTGATAATCATCTGTATATTTGTCATAGAAACTAACATTCTAGCTATCCAGCAGTGTTGAAGTAATTCTAGGTGCAATTAAAGAAATCAATTTTCAAAGCAGCATGAAAAACAAATAAACATATTTTTTCTGCCGTACAATATTCCCGTTTTTTTGCACATCACCAAAAGTTAACAGACGTCATGTTTCTGAATTTTGCAAAGATTTTGTAGATAGTTTTGAAAAGATGTCTTTGCATGTTATTTTCTCTTTACATTATTCTTATTACTCAAATTACATTTCAAGACGATGGAAAGAACCAACATTTCAAAATATTTTTAATTGGATTTTTTAACCTAATAGTCTTCTTATGGCGAAGTTTCACCCCATCCTGATAAGACATAGCTTTGTCCTTGCATATACTAATAGCATAAGTCTCTAAGCTAATCTAACCTAATCTACAGATCTGGCAGAAACAGAGTACTTGAAGTCAACACAACATGTAATCAATTTATTTGGATGTTGTTCCTCTGCTGCAGACAGAAAAATCCAAGATCAATATACACCGAGTAGGCCAACGACTATGATCCTTGGAAAATTTATTTTGCTAGGCGTCATGTCACAATTTTCATTAAACAGAATGTATTGTTGTTTTTTCTGGCTATACGTGAAGTATTATTGGAAGCCTCGTCTGTTTTCTATAATAGATATATATATATACTCATCTTCACATTAGTAACGTTTCCACGTGTAACAAAACAACAATTAAAAAAAAAGATTTACAAGCAAAATTATACATACACACAGACCCGTAAACATAAAACCTCCCAGCTTCCACCCCTGCTTGTATTTGTTTTATTAAACAGGCGATCGGAAATGTTCGGCCGTTCTCGGAATCGTATCGTAGGTAGGAGTCGAAAAGCTACGCTGGGCTCCTTCGCTACGTAGCAAAGGCAGCGATTTACATACTTGTAATTCTTGTTTGCTAAAGTAGACTTTGGGTAAACAATACATAATACACATATTTACATCATTGGAATATACACACACTTTTGGTTGAATATTTGCATAATTGAGTAGGACGAAGAGAATTTAAATTGGATGCTTTATAAAATGTAATGGAAGGTAACACGATTCTCTCTCATCCACTGCTCCAAACAGATTCTAGGTTTCCAACTAATTTTCTGTATCTACATACACAAAGTCGGAGTGAACAATGAGTAAATAAGCATCATTTGGGCAACGTTATCCAGAAGTCAATCACGCCATGGCCATAAAGAAATCTAGAAACATATTTGATTCTCCCCACAAAGAGCTGACACAATCGTTTCTTTGTACAGAATACTAACAGCAATAACAAAGGGAAGGATTTGTCAGGATTAAGGAATCGGTCCTGGCTATATTCAAATACCATCTCGGCATTTGCCTGGTGCGACTGAGAGAAACTAGGTAAAACCTCAGCTAGGGTGTCCGAAATTGCTTCAATCTCACAACCACTAATATGCTATACTGATTGGTCGATGTATATGCAACTTCCCATCCCCAATATACATCAATATAGCAAACTAGCAAAAGGTTTTTTTTTTAATATTTTCCTGTGTATACCGATTCAATTATTTTAAAAGGTATAAGAATTATACAATTCAGAGTTAAATGAAAAACTACCATCGTCTTATTAGTCTTCAGAAATAACCTAAATACAATATGTAGATCGTAGGTGGAGCGTTAGCTTAGTAATTGGAAGTTTCTGGGAGCGATCCCAATTCCCAACAGCCGCCGATAATGGTTGATCTTTTTTTAGTTTATTCCTGTCACGGCAAACAAATTCAGGGATGGTTCTTTCAAAGTAGGTCCTGGTTAACATCCATCCATTATTCCGGCATGAGCCAAAGTTGCCTAATTAAACTCAATGTAGATTGGGCTATTATAGAAAACTTAGTAAAGCTTAGGACATGGAAATTGAATTTCTACTTTTTCTCAGGCCGGAATAGCGGGAGGGGAAAGGCCGGGAAAGGATTCGGAAAGGTGTTGGCCAGGGTCTATGTTGAAAGTCCCATCCGCATTTGCCTGAGGAAAAACCCTGGATAATCTCAGCCAGGATAGTCGTCAGCTATGATCGAACACACGACCTCTCGAATGCTACGCAAACGCTCTACCACTGAGCTACGACGCCTCGGTTAGGATATGGAATATTTAAACAATAAGTCTAGAAGTTTTCTCTCAATATCGAATCAACAAATTCTAAATTAAAATATGAAGACAACATAGAAGAAGGTATTTTTTTGAATTATGTTATAATATTAATAATTTAGATATAGCCTGTACAATTTATTTAAATAACATGTAGCGTCACGTGCTTCTAACATCGAGCTTTGATTTTTGTTTTACCGAAGAGACCCGTAATATTTCTTACATACACCATACAAACACCTACAATTTTGAAATTCATTTATTTCAGAAACCAGCTTCATTAAGCCTGCAAATATGCTCCTGTATCATGACCGACAAAAAAGTGATAGATAAATATTTTGTCCCGAAGTTGAAAAGTCAGATCAACATTTGATTGAATTATCATTGGCCATAATTCCACTAATACAAAATTTGCACAAATGTTAAAAATTCAAAAATCGAAACTGCAAATTTTTGTCTGTTAGCATATTTACAGGAGACGCATCCATTTCAAAATTTTAAGTTTCAATATTTCATTCTTTTTTAACAAAATATTAAACATTTTAACTATAATAATAATTACAGCAACTTTCTATCTGTATGTATTCTGATATCCAGGTTTGCATTTAAATTGTTTAGTCCACGCTTCTCAAGTTGATATACGTGGAATCACCTATTTTTTTACGTACATATACGATTTTTGCGACACAGCTTATCGATAAAGCGTTCAAAACGCTCGTTTTGGACCACTCTTTAAATACGTTTTCGGTTCAATCAACACTGAATTTGCTTTTGTGTGAAAAAAGTAAGAATCGCTTCGTTGTTGTTGTGGATATCAAAACCTATAACAATGAAGCTCTTTCAACAATGGAAAAAATCGGCATCGATCATGCTCTTGAATTGGTTATGAATTTTGTTCCCTGAAAGTCTGAACTCTCTAGGCTTGAATTTGTAGGAGCAGCAGTGAAATTTCGTGTAACAGTGAAAATACATTAGTCATATACGGAGATAGTTCTGCCATCTTTTGTTAGAGATCGTTGCTTTAGATTATCCTTAAGAGTTTCTACAACCCTTTTCTTGAAAGTGATCCCTCTCTCTGTCCGCGAGTGCTAATGAATCGACATTTTAAGATCTTGTTTGTGTTTCTCCAGTACTTTACTTGTGCCTGTGGACGGTTACATTTTTTTCTCAATCTCATAACTGTAACATCGTTTTCTTCTTGCATGCTCTGGACACCTTTAATTTCCTTTTCTGCTTCCATATTTTTCGTCAATGTTTTGTCATTGCTTTCGAAATTTTCGCTTGCTGAAGAACTAAGCGAAACAAATTCGGTAGACTTAAGACATTTTTATAGGAGGAGATATTTTTAAGTAACTCAAAGGCTCGCTTTCGAATGTTCCTGCTTTCGACCCGGGAGTTGCAATTAAAATAAAGAAATAAAATAAGATAAACATTGCATTAATTCACAGAAGAAAAAAAAGATTGTTTGTAATCTACCCACACCTTTCCTTCGAGATATCAAAAAGGAAGTGTTAAGAGGAAGAGGGACTTGGCTAATGCAGCGCCTACAAAATAAGGGTTCGATGTACCATGGATTTCAAACATTTCTACGAATATCATGGTTTTATGTGCTTACTTCGACAAACATGACTCAATAGCTCATTAAACACAACACATGTCATAATAAAAATAATTAACTGAAGGCTCCACGATGTATGTTTTCTTAGAAATAAAGGATGTTTTAGTAGCCTTTGTAACAACTTTCTTATGGAACTTTCCATTATAATAATCCTAATTCTAAACAAAAAATAGCACGCAAGGTTTTCACTTAAGAATCTTCATAATTCCACGAAATATGTTGAAGGGGCTTTTCAGTCATTTGTTTTCGAAAGAACCACATGCAACTACGATATTCCTAGAAATGTGTGAAAACCCATTTTAAATTGGATGCATATTTAGCAGGCCGCTTTAGCCAACTCCCTCTCTCTCTTAATATATGAATTTCCATCCTCTGTAGATGTTGGTGAAATTCCAAAGATGCCTGATGAAAATTCATTTTACCATTTCAGACTATTGACGGATTTTTGTTTGATATTATTTGTAAAAACTGTTTTTGCGCTTGTTGAATTGAGATTAGAGTTATTTGCATTTGTGGAACTGTAATAACATGTATAAACACTCTGTACTTCTAGGAGGCAATATATGAGATAATAAAGAAAATAAGAGAGAATTATTGTTTATTTTCCTTGTTTATCATAGAACTGTTCGTGTGAAATTCGAACGTAGTCCCACCCGTGACAAAATGATGTCCCACCCGTGACACTGAAAACGTGCGTTTAAATTGAACTTTTCGATAATTACCTATATTACATAATACTTCCAATTCTTACTGAACTCAGAAACAAAACTACCATTTCATTATTAATTTTAAATTCGCATAGTTTTAGTCACTATTCATGTTATACCATGATTATGTTCCTTTTTTGTCCCACCCGTGACGCGATTTTTTTTTATTTTTCAATATTTCAACTCTTAGTTTCGTTAATAAAATTCTGCCACTTGATATCAACACTTATAAGTTGACTAAGCGTGCAATGAAAACCACGTCAAACTAAATTACAGTGAATTATCCATTCAATGTTAAAGCAACGAAAATGTAGTTGAACTGTCCCAGCCGTGACGATGGAATTGCCCTTCTATCAAACACTTTCCACAGCGTTATAACCATGGGTGGATTTCGGTTTCATTTTTTGGCCTGGCCCACTGCTTGGAATGGGTACATTTTTGGGACAATATAACGGGTCATTACAAAATAACAATAATAATAATAATAATTATTATTATTATTAATATCATCATTATTATTATTGTTGCTCCATTCGTCTAGGCGTTTGGAAACTTTTGAGTTTTGACCTCCCTTGCGAGGCCAGTCCAGGGACGAAACCCATACCTGCGCACTTTAGCTTCCCCAGAAATTATGCTCTGACCATAGCAGTAGTTCAAACTCACTTACAAATATGAGAAGCTTACTCTTCGTGCCTTGTTTTTCATATCTCTCAATGGACTAGACACTAGAATTTCATTCTTTCCTGCTGAGAGATAAGCTCAAGGATGGATTAAATCTGGACGCCACTCAGCAACAGACCATGTGACCGAAATCCAGAAAGAGGTTACAAAAATATTCCAATATGACTACTACGATCTTTAGCAAATTAAATTTCTCGTAAGACGAGTAATTTTTATATTTACGTGTTTTCTTTTTAGCTGTAACTAATAAGTTTTTTCCATTGCATATTGTTCCATAAAATTTTTAATTTTCATTACGAGCACCACTCTGCAGGAAATAAATGTATGCAGGAGCATTTTTTCACATCTTCTCGTGTAAAATTTGACATTACGGCTTCCCTTTCGTTATATACAGACAAAATAACACCGACAAAACATTTCTACGGGATTCCTAATATGAAAAAAAGATAAGTGTTTCATTGCAACGATATAGACTTATGAAAGCGTGGGGAAATGAGTTTTAGAGTTTAATATTTCCAAAACGACGAATAGAAGAATAGAGGCGTCATGGTACCCTCAAATACTTCAAACCTAGGGTTGCTATATTTGAAGACTGAGAATCCAGGACTCTACCAATCTACGAAAATCTTTGAATTGTGCAAAATAAAAAAGGGTTAAACACTTTAATTAATATCCTTGTGTTAAAAACTACGTCAACTTTATATCAAACACTCTGCACCTAAGTAATCGCAATGAAACTGATACTACTTCTAAAATTGTTAAAATATACCCTGGTCGAAGTACGTGCCCATTGTTGTGTAAAAGGAACAAAAAGTTAAAAAAAATATACAACAATAATACAAAAAATACATTTTCTCACCTCATAAGATTTTATTTTATCTAAATTTTAAAACATTTCTCAGTGTTGCCTTGCCGATCTTACTAAACAAAGTATATTTTTTCTTGGCATTGTTATGGTCAGCGGAAAATTACCAAGAAATTAAATCGGTGGTTCAGATATCTTCGAAGCAGGAGGCAGATAAGAGCAAAGAGTAATACCGCAATACCCATTGAGCAAAAAAAAAAAAAACGCTTTGTCCCTAGCCAAATGAATGAGATGTTTCGTTCAATATTGAGGTGAATTCAACAGAGAACTTGAATTAAATCATTGTTCTATGTAGTCAAGACTTTTTAGAAACTTTGACATGCCATACTCATTAACTGAAGTGTGAAATCGTGTAAAGAGAAAGAACACAATAATTTCCCCTTCCTCTATTCTTCGATGCAAACCGGGACATTTATACGACCCGAGAATTATTTTCGGGATACCGGAAAAAGATCTCGATTCTGGTACGGTCCCGGATTTTCTGGGACGAATCAAACCTTTTCTATTAAAGAAGTGCATTTCAAAATTGTACAATAGGTGGAAAAGAGATTTTCCTAAGGAAGTAGGTGACCACACTGTTAAAAAGGCTTATTCTAAAACGAAAAAAGATCTCGAATTTGAGAAAAGTTTGGGCTCCGACTAAATTTTGATCAATTTTAAACACGTGATGGTGCTCAAATGAAAAAGTATTTCTCAGATAATGAGAAAAAAAGTCTTTAACATAAGGTAAAACTAATCGAAAATGAGTTTAAATTTCGGCTCAAAAATGAGAAAAGTTAGAACTATTTTTCAGAAGAAATATATTCAAAAGTGACGAAGCATTTGGTCAAAATGTTGAGAACGTAATGACTCAGAAGATAGCTCCGGAGCTACGAAAATAAGCAAATAGTTAGTCAAAACTGAGAACATTTGTTTCAAAGTTTTGAAAGGGTTATCACTTAAAATCGTTATGAGAGCTAAAAAATGAGAAAAAAATTATTCGAAATTGAGAGAAACATATTCACATTGTGAGAAGGAATTTACTCAAAATGATTTTGAGAGCGAATGAAGATGAGAAATAGTGTCTACACCTCTAACAAACAGTAGAGAACCTTATCCGTGTTCGCATCAGTGTTTCTCAGCTCTTTTCTGCAATCACATTAAAGCTTGTGACTGTCGTACTGCATTCAAATCTGCCGCTGTAGGATATCGATTGAAAACCCGTAGAGCGCGATTGCGCCATCGCCGTGCTACCTCGAGCTCATCGTTCCACCAGGGAACAGGACATCGATGGGGCCTTCGGCCAGACTGTGGGATGGAACATCTGGCAGCTCGCAAAATTTCACGGTTTAAGTACCCAACCGAATCATTCAGGGGCAAATCTTCTTGATCAACTAGTTGGACACGAGTTGCATATTTAGTCCAGTCAGCACGCTTCAGATGCCAATGCGGTATTTTGCGTGGTGTTTGATAAAGGTTTAAAAAGTCTAAAATTACTGGGAAATAGTCACTACTACATAGATCGTCATATACACGCCATGCCAGCAAGGGTGCAACAACTACAATGCAGAGCGACATATCTATCGCTGAGTATGTGCCACTTGCCAAACTAAAATGAGTGTTAGCACAGTATTTAATAAAACAAACTTTGAAGCGTCAATAAACGATTCAACTATTCTAACGTCAGACAACTGTACGAAAACTACCCCAAATAACATTATATGAATTAAAATCTCCAACTAAAATTACAGGGGGGGGGGGTAACTGCTGCAAAAGATTCTGGAGCTCAGGGAGCGTAAAGTCTTGTTCCCTTGTTATGTACAAATTCAGGATTGTGACATGCTGGTCAAGGTGGACGCGAACAGAAACCGACTGTAGGGTCGTAGCAATGTGGACAGGTATTGAATACAGCGTGTCAACTACACCAATTGCAACACCGCCACATGCGCGACCATCAGTTGGGAAATCTGTGCGATATAGTGTGTAGTTCATTAAGATCACAGATTCAATTGTTTTAAACTTGGTTTTCTGAAAGCAAACTACAACAGGGAAAAGATCTGATAACAAGATTTGCAGTTTTTCATAGTGGGAATGAAATCCATTAAGATTCCATTGGAGCATAGTCATTGGGATGAAGATTAATAAAAATATTACCTTTTCAGACTAGGTTTATTAAATTTCCCTCCCTTTCCGACTACAGAAAATTCCGAGTCCATCAGATCGTTCTCAATCATATCTGATTTAAGGGGTGAACTCGGCGCATTAAGAGCAGGTGGAGAATTTTGATGAGCTAATTGATGAGCAACAACAGTAGTTATACGTTCGATGCTCGTCGCTAGTGGTAACATACGACTAGATCGTGAAATTTTACTAGCACGAAGAGTAGATTCAACCCCCTGGAGTCCTAGAAGTCTCCCTAGGGGCGATTTGTTTCTCAGTATTCCTCGGCGTAGCTTGAGAAGAAGTTGAGGCTTGGCGATGTTTAGGAGATTTGTCACCTTGAGGTCTCTCAGTTTGAGTGGATACATAAACTGTTTGGGTGCCAACCGAGACAGTTTTAACTGGTAGTCGTGTTGCTACTGTGCAAAACGCACCAGATGGAAGGATGCGTTGAGACTCTCGTACTCGACGTTTTGCATCACCAGCAGATATTTTCTCGAGGACCATCAACTTTTTTCTTCAACGAATTCTTTTTTCTTCCTTAAATACCGGACAGTCACGCGACCAGGCCGTGTGATCACCCTTGCAGTTAACACACTGAGGCTTCACTGACGTGCAAGGATCCGCATCATGGCTACTGGTACCGCATATTGCACATACATCAGAGGTCACCTTACACGACGTGCTGACATTTAAAGTAGCGGAGCGGACTCGGTATATACGGACGGACAGGTACGCAATAGAAAGCTCCCTTCACGTCCTTAGGAAGTTGTGGGGTGGCAAACGTCAAAATTAGCGACACCGTAGGTTTTAGTTCTCCACTATTTCTAGTTTTAATACGGCGAACGCTGACTACTCCTTGGCTGGTAAGTTCATTCTAAATCTCTTCTTCAGGGACATCTTGCAAGTCCCAACACGATGTTACGCCCTGACTAAAGTTCAGTTAACGGTGTGGTTCAACTTTAACTTCGAATGATACGAGGGTGTTCATTTTCAAGAGATTAGTTGATTGCTTATTATTGGAGGTCTCCATGAGCCATGAAAAACCATGGATAAACCTGTCAAGATGGTCGGCCGCTCTGATTGAACCCACAACCTCTCGATACTAAGCCAACCTTCTACCCCGACGTCCCTACAATATCGTTATTTTCCATTGTGTCCCAGATTCAACATTAGTTGGCAGCCCTAGTTAGAAAGCGATGGTGGGTTATATTAGTCGTCATGTTAGACTTTTTATTACACCCACCCCTTCTCCTTTTACCTTTAATTAGACCTACTTCATGATTTGTTATCCCTTTCTATAGGGCTATTCTTTTTTTTAAACGTATAAAAGAAGAAGAGTTCTTGGAATCGTAATATTCAAAACATTTGTTAGGAAGGAATAGTACAGCATTTGATAATTTCTTTACGTTACTTATCGCGTTAAAATTACTGCGTTATTAAAACTACACAGAAAGTATAAATGCATTTTCAGTATTCGAAAAAAAAATCGCATATGCTGTCAAACGGGGTCACGTCACGACAGCTTATGAAACCACAGCAACTTAAACTGAGATTAATAACAAAGAGCAGGCCCAGGGATGGACAAGGAGTTAGCGCGCTCGCTTACTGTATGCGTGGTCACGGGTTCAAGTCCATTCGGGTCTATTGAACGGAGTGTTTGGAACTTACTTTACCAAAACCTTTAGTCCCCGTCTTTAGAAGCTCATATTACCATCTCATTATTTGTTTAATAGCTGTAAGTCAAAAAGTATCTGAGTTATGTGAGTGGAACGGAATTGATTTGAGTTTACTTATTACCTTTCTTCTTCTCATAACAAGTGGGAAAGATGATGTTGGAAAGTAGTCGGCCAGAGCCTAGGTAGGAGGTACTATCTCAGGGGAAAAATAAGTTAAAGTCACACTGCATATGCGCATTGCAATGTGGGGCATCCTTCTGGATTAAAAATCTTGTTTGAAAACTGCATGAATTCATAAGAAGTAACGGGTGGGAAGAAAAAAACGTCCACAACTTATCTCACGTGCCGCATGAATAAAACACCCAATCAACGATGGCCATTAAAACATACGCACTCGAAGATCTGAACGGTACCCAGTTTGTGTTGGTTAGCGCTGCTTAAAGTACAGAGATATAAAATGAAATTAATGTGCAATAATTGAACAGGAAAATTTGGAGCTGCTTCTCCTACAGCGTCCTTTTGACAGTAAGACAGATACTGTAAAACATTTTGTTAAGGAAGAATGTGGCTGAAGTTGGGTTTACAAGTATCCAATGAAGATAGTAAATGCGTATGGAGTGAAGAGTAAGCCAGGATCTGGTCGCCCGAGGAAGAAATTGGACAGAACTGAAAACCGAGTTATGTAAAGGACCATGCACACCAAAGTCATCTTCAGCTACAGACAACTGGGGAAGAAATTCAGGCACTGTCACAAAACGACGAAGAAGTTAGTGCAAGATATCAGAAAGGGCAGAAAACTGGCCCTGAAGTAAACCCTGAACAAAAGAAGAACCAGCGAAAACAACTGTCCAATTTGTTTAAAGCCCCTCGTACACGATTAAATAAATACAGAATCAAATTGTTGAACAAGCAGTTGGATGAGTGCGTACACGATCCAACTGGAATAATCAAAGGGTTGTATCCAAGTAATGTTGAAAGTGTTTGGATGTTGCCCGCACACGATTCTATAGTTTAAGCGGAAGTGTGAAATGAAATTGAAGGAGCCAAAAGCACATGAGTCGATTTGCTTCTTCTGCGTTGAAAGTGGCCACATGGAGTGAATGTTAAACATGATATGCATCGCTTGTAATAAAATAATAACCTGACTAACGGTTGCAGTTCCGTAGATGGTGATGCTTCGAACATCGACTTTTTATTGCTTTATTCAAAACTCTTTTCTATTCTTATAAATTTTTATTTATTTCCGGTTAAACGCACTTCTATAAACCTTTAGCGACAACTAACAATCCAAAGTGAAAATCCATATTTTATTATTGTTTCGTTGAATAGGCACTCCAGTTGATCAAGATAGCGCCATGTATTTTTTCACAAGAAAACAGACAGTATTTCTAGGGAGTGAAGAGGAGTTAGTAAATGTCAGGTTCGGTATTTTTTTATTTACTCGCGATGAACATTACTCTCACGGACTCTTCACCCTACGCCGCAAGGATATAGTTCCCACTTCACTGCAATAATTATTCACTTCTTTTAACGCCAATCTCATGTTTCTAAGTCACACAAATATATCATTCCTCCTGTAAATTTTGCAAAAAGGTACCACCAGCTTCGGAGCTGCACCCACTTTAACTAACCACTCTTCCCCCAACGGTTATATATCCGCTGTTTTTGTAGCAAATTATGTTATTCATAACACGAAGTGACACAATTTAGTATTCCTCCCCATGGCGTCATATTTGCATGTACAGGTTCATATTTATGTAAATAATTATGAAATGTGGCTATTCGTAGCTGATTTTGAGTTGCTAGCCACCGGTAGGTGATTTTCAAAGTGCCTGTATGAATTATTTGTAAGTGGTATAAAGCCAACATACGGCAAAATATGGCACAAAGCTGACTGCCATATAACATGCATCGCAGCCAGTACCAACGCTTTTTCTACAAGTTCTTCCAATCACTTTCGTGTACACGAAACAGGTCATTTAAAGTGGACTATAATAGAAATATTTGTTTTGTGTCAATTTATTATTTTTGGTGCATGAACATTTCTTTCAGATTGTTTGTTGCTGGGCGAGGGAAAAGCTCGTGCACGGAGAATACATAAACAAAGTTACTTGGATAGACGGAGAAACTTTACTTTATGACCGGGAAATTCCGCCAGCTATTGAGCCATACGCACGCTCTATACAACTCATTCTCTTGCAAATAAACATCGCAGATACTTCTATGAACACATAACGGCAGTGGGCAATGCAAAAAGTGTTAGGAAAAGCATGTGTCATTATTATTTCGATGAATATGCATTTAAATTGTTCAACATAACGAACATGTCAGGATAGATTTATTTGCGTTCATTAGACAAGCTACATGCAGATTGTAGGCATGCAGAGAAATATTAATAGAGTTGCGTCGTATTATGAATGACACATGATTTGCTTCAAAAATCATGGCCACAATGTTGAATAAGCAAAGGCGGGTTAAAGAAGAGATCTTTTATTATATGCGATGCATGGTTTCATGTGCTAGCTCACCAACGTGGAAGCAGCCAAGTAGTTCTAAGTAATTTTCGCTATTTCGTGCACGGTTTAATGCGCTTGCTTACCAATGTGGAAGCAACCAAGTAGTTCCAAAAACTTTTTGCTATTTCATGGACGGTTTAATGTGCTCGCTCACCAACGTGGAAGCAGCCAAATTGCTCCAAGTACTTTTCGCTACTTCACTCTAATTTAATACTTCCATGACTCGAAACTTTGTTGTATTTTAAGTTACAACACTTCCACATACGTTGGAAAAGATTGTATTTTTTCGTCCCGTAAAGTGTACCCAGATACTTCTATGTTTAGCAGCTTTGAATTTCCAACATACAGTAAAAAAAAACAAAAAAAAACTAGACCTTTCCACATAAATTATGAGCAACTCAATGGCACTTTAAATATTAATATCCTACTGCTTCAAAATACAATACAAACATTATATGGAATTATAGTAGGCCCTCTATATCAATTTCTATTGCAATAGTGATTGTACAAAAACTACAGAAGAAACATCAGGTAAACTTTACCTCAGCAAGATGCGATGTAATTTCTTGTAGATATACTTAATTACAATTTTTTTATCATATCTTTATTTCGCATCATAAAAACAAGGGCTTTACACAATGTAACCCTGCTCCATGTACACATTTTAATTTTTTAGCATTTCGGAAGCACAGTAGTCACGTGTTTAAGTCACCAGCGACATGATTGGTAGATCACTGCGTTGATTCAAGAAAAAAAAAAGGACAGGTTCTAAATAGGATGTATTGGGTGAGAAGACTTGAATTCAAGAGATTTCCTGCGTGGAGTCAATAATTCGTGATGTCATTTTCATAAAATTTCTTGTTCAACGACTTCTTCAAGCTTTATCGAATGGTGTACGAGGAGCTTTAGGGAACCAAAGATGTTCCATTTGATCTGGACGTTTATTTGGTCAACCGAAGCTATTGCCCCTTCCTTTCCCCACATCCGATCAAATATTTTGTGAAGAAGGAAGCAGGAGCATCGCCAGCCAAAAGTTCGCATAAAAAGGCCAAATTCGTGGAGAAAGTGGCGTTGTCGTTATGCACCGCCCCAAAAAGACAACCAAAACCATTTTTGCAAGAGTCCCTGGGAGGGATGAACACTGAAACGAACATCAGGGAATGCATTGCACCCGTGTATTCAACAGCACTATCTTGATAACCAAGGTTACATCTTCGGACCCCATCTCGCAGCAGTTCATTGCGCAGTGACAACTTTCACAAAATCCGGGAACTGAGCATCACTTGCGTCGCGAGAAAGGACAACTCTCCAAACCCATCAAAGTTGCGCCTAACTGAATAGTTCTGGGCTTATCAGAAACGAAAAGTGCACGAATACACTTTTACTTCAGAGAATTTCGGAGAATCCTCCACCTCCTTTGGGGAATCTCTTGTGCACTTATTGCATCATCCATTTTTGGATAGAGCAAGTTTGAAGTTTTTGACGATACCATGCCGCATCAATGCTATTCTTAATGATACTGGAAATATCAAGATCTAAAATTCATTTTCCCGCGATTTCGTCAGCCTGTACCTCCGATGCGAGGCGGAATTTCCAGCCCGTTACCTAAGACTGATTCTCTTTCTTTTACGTACTACCGTTCCTGCACATTTGTCCGTACATTACGTTACCACTCTGTAGCACTAGTAAATGGAGAAATTATAAAAAATCCAAGATTTCAGGAATTTCCCTCTTTTGCTGTTACTTTTGAAGGTTGTTCAAAATAACGTATTTAAAAGTTGATGTGGATTGCACAGCGGATAAAACCATTAAATTATATTATGATGAAAAATGTTCAATTTACGTTTTTTAAGGATAATCTTTGGTGTTTCGAAACACGTCATAGAACTCAACATACTTTCAAAAAGGGTTTGGATATAAATCTACAAGCTGATACACCAGCAGAGACGTAACTCACCTCCCTTCCGCGAAATCATTTTTTTCGTAAAATTAGTATTATTTTTATGCAAAATTATATGCATTTTATATAATTTAAACCCAGACACACCTCGGACCTTTCCTTCCCCGAATGTTCTGAATCTCCTCAGAAACCAGCTTCTAGATACGAGTCTGTATACTCGTCCGTTGGCGCGGTGTCAAGTAGGTTGGTAACACTAGGATCGTTGCAGAGTGGAGAGATGCAAAGTATTTTTTATGCTGTCCAATGTTCACGTCAAACTTTACTGCGGATGCATACACAACTATTTGGGGTCCATTTGAAAAACTGAACTTTACATGTGGTTCGGCAATACTGAAAACTGGGATGCTTAGGAACAGAACACTCACAAAATTTTACAATTGTGTTGAATAGTGTTTATGGAAGCAATATGAAATTTTAGATTATTTGAATAGATTGGCAACACTGACAACTTCGGCGGCCAAAGTACCTCTGCGCGTCTCACTAACTACCGTACATGTGTGTAAAGGTTCATAGACCAGTGGACACGTGTAGAAGTAACAGACAATCAAAAGACCGAACACTCATTTTCACACACATAGATTAATTAATAAGTGTGTTTAGCAAAGGCCTTTCACCGACTTAGCCGTCGACATCCTGAGAGGCGTTACGAATTGGATTTAAAACTTGCGATTGCTATAATCTAAATTATCTTTAGACAACAAGAATCGCAAATTTCAAATCCAGTTGATAACATCTCTGAGGATGCCGACAGGTAAGTAGATGAAACAATGCAAGACATAATTCACAAGAAAGGATAGTTCGTAACACCCGATTTTTTATTATAGACAGTTGTCATGGAACTTAAGAGCCACTGATTAGAAATTCAGACAAGGTGTCATAGTTGTACTCCTTCATTCTCCTAATTTTTTACTACATGAAAATACGTGATGACATTTTGCAAGTTTCGCCCCTGGAAAAATGATCCCTGCCCAGTTCGAACCCCGCAAGTTAAAGGTCACGGAACACTATTGTTGCGAAAATACGAAAAGGCATATAACCCAAGTTTCTGTTTACATATAGTGATAATATTATATTAGCTGATGATGACTTTTCAAAAATTTAGTGAATCATTGTTACTTTCCACTGTTGAGCAGCAACAAAGAAGGAATAAAAAACCCTTTTTTTATGTTCTTAACGTATATTTGCTCACTAAGTAGCAACACCTCAAAATAAATTGTCCTGAAATACACCGCTTGTGGTCAAACTATGTGATATGAAAATATGTTGGGTCCCAATGCTCTCATGGGTGAAGGTTACTTGAAATTTAAAAATGTCCGAAATTTGCGGTTTCTAATGGGAATTAGCTCGAATCAGCATCACCGTTTGAAAGATCTGATTGTACCTTAGTGTCGCTGGAAATGTCTACAAAAGTTAGGAAAAGAGAAAACGGTTGGATCTTTTTTTTTCAGGGTTTTTTTTTCTACCATACTGTAGTTCACTTCTTTGGGGCTAGTACATCTGAAATCTTTCTGCTTGCTTTCTCGGCCCCTTGCAAAATGTTTTTTTTTTTTTTTAGAAATATTTACATCCCTTAGATCGGAATAGCTCAAAACGGGTTCTCTTGTATTTTTATCCCAACCGATTTATTAATGACGGGCATTTTTCTATTACGACACATGTAAAAATG
This sequence comes from Lepisma saccharinum, assembly GCA_022664845.1. Taxonomy (NCBI): domain Eukaryota; kingdom Metazoa; phylum Arthropoda; class Insecta; order Zygentoma; family Lepismatidae; genus Lepisma; species Lepisma saccharinum. The sequence continues at coordinate 20,899 of JAGDQP010010596.1, read as the reverse complement.
TATGAATGCAGACGTTTATGAAATGCATTCACCACCAATTTACAAACATGTTAACATCCTTCAAACTCAAACGTCTACCGCACTTTCTCCTGACACAAATGTACAACGTGTGGAAAAAGTAGATTTGTACATTTTGTCCCACCATGGGCCTTCAATATGCATCTAATAGAATTTTGGCGTTTTAAATACCTCATTTAAAAACCCTAAGGAAACATGTGTGAGAAGTTTCGAGGACATATATGAAGGATCCCTTGGCCTTCTGCTGCACTTTTATGAACCGTTAGTGTTTCCTCTGAGGAAGATGTTGGAACATTGGAACTGTAACGTTTGCTGTGTCTTTTTACAATAAATTAAGAGTCAGCCAATTTAAACTGAAATGAGACGGTATTTCCATTTTACTCTTTTTTTCAATTTTCTGTATTTTTTATACAAGTTCCTGTTTCCATTTTGAAGCAAATATTATATTAAACCATTTATTTTAATTTGATGGTCTACTTTCACGTTCAATCTGACAACAAAATCGAATCGGGAACTTGTAAATTAAATGAAAGACAGAAAAAAAATGGAAATATTGGGTTTTGGAAAAGCTTCTCATATCAGCCTTCATATTGTTTTTCTTCAAATACTTTTATTACTTACTGTACAAAAAGATAACTTTGGTATTCAGTCCCTTCCATGCAAAAAAAATCACTCTGGAAAACGGCATTGATTATATTTCGATAATTACATTTGGATACCATTTTAGCCACTTCGATAACTTTCTAAGCTTTTCATGTAGGTGACTAAAATTATCACGCATTCTTTAGAGCTAACAAGGATGTTTGTTTTCATTTCCTATGGTAAAGCAGTCCAAAAATATTACCTTCTTTCGTATACACAAATTTTGGCATATGCCGGAGTACAAAAATGGCCGCCATTAATTAATTGGAAGGGATAAAAATAAAAAATACCCGTTCTCAACTATTTTCGTATAAGAGACATATATATTTCAAAATTAAGGTAAATTTATCGTTAAAAGGAAAATACTTGCAGCTTATCTGTTCCGAAGACAAAGAAACACACACTACACAACAATAACCATCCCATAGTTTTTTGCAATATTTCGGTATAAATACCGTAGACATGCTGTACAGGAAGAGAGACGCACACACGTCTCTAGGACAAAAGACTAGGACGACAGTAGTGACACGTAGCGGAGGGCGTATCGTTTGGAAAACACTTGACAACTGTACAGCATGTGGAAAGAATTATGTTGAAAATGCAGAGAAAAACGGTTTAGATTTACTGAAGGTTACATTTTCGCGCTTAAAAAATGAATAAAGACCCCCTCCCACAGATTGCGTGTTGAGGTGCAGGTCGTAGGGGTAAGATGTTAGTTATGGAAACCACTAAAGATAGGTCAAAATTGGGGTTGTAAGACTCGGACTCGGTGTGTAACAAGACTGGGGCATTCGGTTTGTTAGTAGTACAAAGGTGACGATAGTTATTAACACGACTGCTCAGAGGTTTCCCCCACATAAAAGGCATAACAAAATTTACAAGTTAGGATGTATATAACATTAGAGCTGTGGCGTGTATCTCGGGGTTAAGGTGTATCGGCAATTAGCAGTATTTATATTGAATGTGGGAGAAGAGATTAAAATGGAGCAGATCTTAAATATGGATCTCATGTATGCATGGGTGCAGGTTTGGGTTTGTGGCGAGGAAGGATTTGTACGCACTAAGATGTTTCTAAGATTAGGTGGGTGCTGAAAAACTAATCTAGGTTTGGTCGATTGTTCTTGACCCAGACATCCACATTGAGAAAAGTTGTGTTCCTCGAGAAGGACCAAGTGAACTTGACGGGAAAGTTGCAGTTGAGGTTTTGCAGAAATATTTCCAGAGACTCTTCTCCGTGGCTCCAGATAAAGAAAATATCGTCGATATAACCAAGCTAGATGAAGGATTTGAGAGGTGTGGAGTTGAGGTGTTGGGCTCCACGCGTCCCGTGAAAAGGTTGGCGTAGGAAGGGACCATGCGAGTACCCATGACTGTGCCTTTGATTTGCAGGAAATTGTGTTTTCAAATGTGACGTTGTACACAGTGAGGTCAAACTGGGCTAGTTGAAGCAGAAATGGTGTGCGGGGTTTACGACGACTTCGGCGAGTGTCGAGAAAGTGTTCCAAGGTCAGCGAGGCCATGGATCTGGGGTATGTTGGTATAGAGTGACGTCACGTCGACTGTAACTAAGATGGTGTCAGATGGGAGAGGATTAGAGTTAGAATGTATTGTGAAGAGGAAGTACTTGATATCCTTGATGTAGGAAGGGAGAGCCTAGACAAAGGTTGGAGATGGTGGTGAACAACCGCATAAGTGAACCCATCACTTTAAGCCAACCAAAAATTCCTACACGCCCGCAGCCAGTTATCAATCTATATTCCGCACAGTTTCAGATACCCGAACACAAAGCCCTTTCGTACGGTCTTTTCTTCTTATCCTTCCCGCCATTTTGAGCAATTCAACCTACTTAATGATTTTTTCACCTTTGCTCGTAACTTCAGGCGGCACTACAACGGGTCCACTCACCCCGACGCCTATCAGGGGAGAACCTCTGACAGCGAAACATTTCAATCTTCACAAATTTCTTTCTCCCTTCTCCCTCCAAACCATCCTGTTGAACTATACATTTACTTACTCTCCAAATAAAGACCTAAACCTGGCTTCACTGGCACGTTCAAATCACGTCACAACGTCACCACTAAAGAACGAAGAGATATCTCCAATTTTCATTCTGATCCATTATTATTCGCTGAGTAGTCATGAATTACTCTGCCTACCAATCCGGAGCCCTCGAATTTTGCGATCATACCTTTAATAGTTTCCTCGAGTAAGATCATACCTAATCCTTCCATAATAAAACCCGCACCTACATCGAACCACATAGACCGAATGAGGGGTTGTCGCGTTCCACTGTCGCTACACTCTGTCCTGAAAATTGCAGAACACCTAAATTTTACCTACTTCCCAAAATACATATATCTGGTAATCCAAGCAGACATATCGTTTCCAGTATGGCACCCCCATTGAAAGAACCTCCGCCTTCCTTGACCGCCATCGCGAACAGTTTGCCCAGGTTCTCTCTTCCTTCATCAACGACACCAACCACTTCCTCTCCACAATACATTCCATCTCTGACCCTCACCCCACTGACACCATCTTAGTTACAGTAGACGTGACGTCGCTCTATATCAACATTCCCCACACCCATGGCCTCGCTGACCTTGGAACACTTTTTCGACACACGACGTAGTCCTCGTAAAAACCAAGCATATCATTACTGCTTCAGCTAGCCCAGTTGGTGCTCACCATGAACAACTTCATCTTTGAGAACCACAATTTCCTGCAAATCAAAGGCACAGTCATGGGTACTCGCATGGCCCCTTCCTACGCCAACCTTTTCATGGGGCGCCTGGAGACCTAACACCTCAACTTGACTCCTCTCAAATCAGTCACCTAGCTCGGCTATATCGACGATATTTTCTCTTTCTGGACTCACGGACAAGTCTCAGGAAACATTTCTGCAAAACCTCAGGTGCACCTTTCCCGTCAAGTTTACTTGTCCTTCTCGAGGGAACACATAACTTTCCTCAATGTGGACGTCTGGGTCATGAACAATCGGCATGAGACAGGTGTTCACATCAAACCTACCAAAAGTATGCAGTGCCTGCATTTCAACAGCTCCCATCCATACCATACCAAACGCTCTGTTCCACAAGTTCTCGTTGTCCGGGGCTCCCGCATCTGTTCCTCTGACGACCTGTCCAAAATTATTTCAGTGCCCTCTCTTCAGCTCTAACTGAGCGGGGATATCCGAAACACCTCATCCGTAAACAACTGGACTGTTCCTGTAATCACCCTAACTCCCCGCGAAGCTTCCTCCGTTCCAAATTTTCTCACCCAGTACCGCCATAGCCTTCAAGCTCCCCAAAAGCTCCTCAAACTAGCACACCCCATACTCACTGGGTCATCTGCAACTGAAATTATTCACGATGTGTCCTAAAATACTCTATCGCAGACCCCTGAACCTCAACACGATTCTCTCACCAGAACCGGGTCAATCCTGACCCCCTACTCTAAAAACATGGCAAATGCAATAATAGACCCCGCTGTAGAACCTGTCTGACCTTCGTAAATCCTATAACTCACAAGACGTACTCTTTCGACACTCCGGCAGTTGCATATTTTCCAATCTCATTTATCTAATATGCTGTAACCTATGTTCCGCCTTCTACGTTGGCGAACCCCACACTCCTTTAACAATCCTCATCAACAACCACCGCTACTCCTTCCAAATCACAAGTTCCGCACCTCCCCATATTTCAACACACTTTCAATCACGGCTGCACCTTTGACGAAACCTTTCGAGTCAGAATCATGAAAATCCTGATTCCTGACCCACCTGTCACAATGAGAAAGAGATGGGAGCAGATGTACATCTATATTCTTTCCACCAACCATAAACCCGGCGTCAACTGCCTGTAACTGCCTGCAACGCAGTGTCTTCTCCTTCTTCCTTTCTCTTTTCTTCGTTCCGTCTCCTGTTACACTTCCCATTTTTCTGTATTGCTTCTTTACTCCCCTTTTCGTTTCACCTTCATTATTATTATTATTATTCCCCCTCTGTTTCTTTAACCTTTCATTCCTCCAGGAAGCCCCAAACCTGCTCCTAGTAACCTTCTCACTTTCTTCTCCATTTGGTGTTTTCTCCGATCCATCTGTTATTTTTGCGCCTCCATAAACTGGCAACACTGTTACCTAGCAGCATCGGCAAAATGGCGTATTCTTAACACAAGTCCCACTCCTCTGCGCTCTGTCGATCTTCTCACACTATGCGTAAACGATTTTGCGAAACGTAACCGCATTTCTATTATTCAATATTTATATCTCTTATGCAAGAATAGTTCAGAACAGGTAGATTTTAATTTTTATCCCAACCGATTAAATAATGGTGGCGATTTTTGTACTCCGGCATATGCCAAAATTTGAGTAAACGAAGAATGTAATATTCCTGGACTGATTTATCCTAGGAAATGAAAACAAACATCCTTGTTAGATCTCTGCTTGATAGCTTTAGTCGTCTACATGAAAAGTCTAGAAAGTAATCGAAGTGGCCAAAATAGTATCTAAATGTAATTATCGAAATAAAGTCAATGCCGCTTTTCAGAGTGTTTCTTTGCATGGAAGGGATTGAATACAAAACTTATCTTTTCGTACAGTAAGTTATAAAAGTATATTGAAGAAAAACAGAATATGAAGGCAGATATGAGAAGCTTGTTTCCAAAACCCAATATTTCCATTTTGATTTTTTTTTTCTGTCTTTCATTTAATATACATATTAATATACCTTTTCTTACCATTTTATATACATAAGATGATAGAAAATGAAGGAAAAAGGAATTTACTTGTTCGAATACCAAGACAGGTGTACAGGAAGTTTACCATTCAAAAGAAAAGCGGTTACGTTTCGCAAAAGCGTTTTCACATGGTAGGAGAGACAATGGATAGAGCGGATACGAGCAAGACTTTTGGATATAAGTTTAGGAAGGAGCCGAGCAACCACGCTGAAAGATTTCGGATGGACTCGCCCCAAAGCAGCGAAATACATGTTAAGAATGCTTTCTTCTTGGGAAATAAAGAAGACCCCACCGTTTTCTCTTTTCCTAACATTTCCAGGCATCATAAGGTAGAATCGGATCTTCCCCACGGTGATGTTGATTCGAGATAAGGGCTAATAAAAATCGCAAATTTCGGACATCTTTAAATTTCAAGTAGTTCTCACCCATAACAGCATTGTGACCACACATTTTTCATAGTTTAGATTGAGTATAAACTCAAAATTTCACGAGAATTTATTTTGCCTTGTTGATGTTTAATTGAGAAAATATACGTTAAAACATACAAAAAGGGGTTTTAGTTCCTTTCTTGTTGCCACTCAATAATGGAAAGCAACAATGCCCCATTAGATTTTTGAATAGTCATCATCAGCTAATATAGTACTATCACTATATGTAAACACAAAACTGGGATAATGCAGCTTCACAAAGCTATAGCATTCTGAAGTAGGCTTTGTTTACATTAACACAACAAAAGAGGTCCGTGACCTTGAACTTTAGGGTTCATACTGCACAGGTGAATTGTTTCCAAATGCACAAAATTGCACAATGTAAATCTCTCATGACCTACTTACATATATAAAAAATAGGATAATAAAGAGATAACACATCTATCATACCATGTCTAAACTTCTAAATAATTGTTTTTAAAATTTCAAATAAGTTGTTTAAGGTACAAAATTTCAGAATCTTTGGGCTGTTGGTTACGGGCGAAAGGAGAGGTGTTAACGATTATTTAGTAGACACTCAAATTGGATGTTACGTAAAATGCACAAAATTTTGCCTAAAATGATACTAATTTGAGCACAAATCTGAAGTTTGGAAGTGCGGCGAACCCTCTCCTTGATATATTGCGCAACCGCTGAATCCTATATTGTTACAAAGAGACTACGAAACAAATCTGTTTTCTAATCAGACCATGAAATGATAACGTTACGAATAAAAAGAAACCATAGACGAAAACTGAAAGGAAACTGTATTTATATGAAGATAACAAATAAATCCTGTAAACTGTTCGGAACAACGCACCTGCGAAGGGGGCTTCTGGTCCTCTAAACACTCCCCTAAATCAGTTCTTATACTTTCGGATTCCTTCTCTTGTTTTAATATCTTCTCTTGTTTTATCTCCACATTGTTTTCTATCTTCACACCTTCACACCTTTCATTTCCATCGGCGTCAAGTAAACGTTTAACAATTTCTATAGATAAATTAATTTCATCGTAGCTTAATTTCTTTATCAGCTGATCTATGTCGTCCTCGGGATCTGTTCCACTCGAACTGCATGGCTGAAAGGCAAAAACAAAGCAGTTAGGAATAAACGTTTCTGAAGTTTGTCAGTTAAGCAGCATAAAGTATTCGATGACTTTCAGCTTTTATTAGTCTTAGAAGTCGGTAATAGTAGGCTTATGTAAGAAACTGACTGTCAAATAGAATTGCAATTTCTGCGCACTCAAACTTATATCTACAGTTCCATGTAGCTAAACTAATATTCACATCAAAGAATACTAAAATGAAATATAAACCATGTGATAGAATAGCCCGAAGTTACTGGATCATGATTTAAATAAGCCACACGTGTCCAAACTTAAGTGATAAGAAGAACATTTTATTTAGGTTCTATTTAAGGCACCAGAAAATTTACATATCCAAATACTATTAGTAACGACTAATCGAATATTTTTACGTCAAATATTTTAATACTTTATTTCATCTGCTAGGAATTCAAAATAATATAGGCTGATCTCGTTCCAAGGTAAAGCAAAATACCTACAGCAAACAGGTGTAATTAATTTACATTTATGAGATGGTAAATATGTACCAGCTAACTACATTTAAATGTGATTTTCTACAATACTTTGAAATATATTTTATAACAGGATTTACGGTCGTTACATACTTTTGGAGAACGGAAGCTTATATTTTACAACATTATAACTCGGAATCCTAGTGCTTAAAAATAAACTGAACTTTATTTTTCTCGGCTGTAAAATCACACGTTTCAGTAAAATCAAATAATAGCTGAGCAAAGGAAATACGTTTTATTTTAAATGAAAAAACGTGTAACAGTTTCACCAACTAACTAAAAACCTGGTTTCATCAGACATATTAAATCACATAAACAACACAACATCTACGGACACAGCTATCTGCAGTTCCTGATTAGCACCCCTGCCAGCCAAGCCCGTACCGACTACACAAACTGAATTTATAATTAACAACAACCACTGGTTCCCTCTCTACCCGTTTCTACTACATTTAAGCATGCAATACCAAATTAAGCCTTGTCCTGTAGAAATTAATTTATAAGTGATGTAAGAAAATTAAGTAAAAAGAAGGACAGAAAAATAAAAAAATAAAGGAACTCTAAACTAAACATGAAAAAACTTTAACTTTTACACCAAGAATAAAATATATTTTAAAGCTCCTTAATAACTTATTCCAGTGTTCATCAATTTCAAGTCCCGAGTTTCAGTTTTAATTCGGTAAATATACTGAATTAAAAAGGATGTGTTTTTTTTTTTTTTACTCTTTAATATTAACTTTTTCTCATGTAAGTAAAGTATTATTGTTGATAATGGGAAGCTTTGTCAATTCTATATTTGTCATTCGTTTTCATACGACCCTTTGACACCTTTAGGTTTTCCTGTCAGATACTTTCTTTAATAGAAACCTGATGGGTAGTCGAGTCTTCATGTAAATAGTGCTTTCCACACTGTTCGGTTCAGATTTGCGTCAGGGAAAAATCTAATAGCAATCGGATAGATCACCAGGCTTCCTGGTGGATAGTGGAATGTACGCAGCAATCCCCGCGTTCACACTATCAAGTATTCGTCCAGTTTCATTGACAGGTTTTCAGTGCTGATGGCTGTGTTTACTTTGTACAAGTCTTCCGTTGATTTAAGCAAATCATGTATAAGGTGGATATTAATAGGAAGAAAAAATCTTTATTTTCTACATTGTATTACTTGTTATTTAATTTTTATCTATGTGCAACTAGGTAGTAGAGTAGACGAAATACGTAGAAAGACTCTCTATCCAAACACATATCGTGATGATATTCATGTTTTTTTTTTAGTTTCAAGTTGTCTCCTCCAAGTATGGCCCAACAATTTCTGCAAATCATAGCCTGTGCGAGAGTGTAAGACAACAAGCCTCATTAACAAACATATTTTGTGTTTTGGAATGTAGCATAAGTTACGCAGAAACTTAAAACAAAAATTTCTTTGGGTTGTTTCGAGTAAATTTATCGATTTTACAGCAAATTATAATTTTCGAATGGAGTTAATTACGATGTTGAGAGGTCGCAAGTGTCGCCGAAAAGAGCCCGGCGCCTTAAATAGGGTTAGTAACCACTGCTCTAGGCTCCTCACAACTGTTGCCAAACACTTCACTAACGAAGTACAGTCCATAGTATCTTTGTTAGTAGCAAAGCAAATCAGATACATAAGAAAAAAATTCTTAAAAGAGAAGAAATCAAATACTTCACTACATTGAAATATATTAGAAAAGGGTGTGTGTGTCACTGTACGTTTGTGCAGCCGTGCTAGAAAGCACCTAGTTTTCGTAGATTTCTCTGTAATAGTTGCTCTATTTTTATGTTACCTTTTCTCTATGTTAACTCAAAATGACTTAATTTTTCTTCTTTCTTTTTCTCACCACGTCTGCTTAACAACGTCGCTCCAAAGCATCACATGACAACGATCACACTAATTGGAACACCCTACTACAACGGAAAGAGATGTTCTAACGGGACTTGGTAGAACCTGAAGTGATTTTTTCTTGAGTGAATTTTTTTATCAGGAAAAAACTGACAGGAAAACCTAATAGGGTGCAGGAGCGTTACAAGTCAGAATGTCCTAAATCATCTTCATCCACCATGAAAAATAATGATGTACTTATGACTACCTGCTCCCTTCAAATACTACAGTACACAGAATACGAGCTCTTAGCATGTGAACTGAACTTACCAACAAAATATCTTCAGACATTATTGGCAGAGGACGAAAATACTCCGCTCCAGAATAAAGATTACGAAATATCAGACGATGAGGATACAGAGAATTGGCTTGTTTTCTGATATTTGAAAATTATTCATAACTTGATCAGGAGGTTGAATACTGGATTATAAATTTGGCTCTCCTTCTTTTCCCTTGTGTGCTTCCTAGAATGCCTTCTCCTCAGTTTTCATCAAGGTAGAATTCCAATGATTTTCAACTGAACTGGCACTCCTAGGTAAAAAGTTCGATCATCAAACAAGTATTATCGATTTTTGAGGACATTTAAATGTTGCTAACACTGAAAAGCTCAAGGAAAGTTCTACCTATTTCTCATCTAAGATAGGTCACAGCACATAAATACTAGTAAAATATAACAAAAAAGAGCAGAAAAATTGAATTTTCGAGAATTTGACTTCCAGAATACTAACATTTCGATCTCTCATTAAAACATTTCGAGATAAGAAGCCAGAAATATTTCATGATTTGTGCGTCAAACAAATTTCTATAGAAGGACCTATTCTTTTGACAAATATCCGTGATTATTTCATGCTAGTGCTAGATAATTCTTTACCTGGGAACTAGAAGCGCGTAAGTCACTAATCCTTGTTGTCCAGAAAATAGAAAAATATACCTCCTTTCATATAAAAACTAAATAACAGACTTGCCTATTGAACAAACATTATTTGAGGCCTTTTTCGATGCTGTACACAATTGTACTTATCACATTATCGCCAAAATTGGACTTACGCGCTTCTAGCTCTCAGGAACAGAATTTATGCTGATGCCTCTAAGGGAGTATATGCTCTTGTACCCAGCGAACGAACTGCAATACAAAATATCCAAATGAAGTGGAATCTGTGAATCCAATTGACAAAATACTTCAAACGGCATCTCTAGCTGAATATTTTTTTAAAAACCTTTATATTTGCCATTTATATTCGTGTTTTAATTAGTGACTAACAGAAAATATTAGAGTCTCTTAAACAGAACAGAGCTCGATTCAACTCAACTGATATGTTACTCAAGTTAGATTTCGTATCTACACAACACTCACTGCCTGAAGCTCCCTACAGAGTGGCATATATTATTGCTAAGGACAAAGAACCACATATTAGTTAGACTCTACGAAAGTCTTGTTACATCCAAAGGGTTGAAATTGTTTCTGGAGAGCAACAGAAGAATCAGATCACTCAAAGATCTCTGTCAAATAACATCATCAGAGCAACAATTTAGATATATCTGATATTTTCCGTCAATGAATTGAATTCGCTTCTGGGATTTATTCGCGGGACATCTATGGCTCAGGATGAGATAGGGTAGGGAAAGGATGTAGAAAAAAGTAAGCTAGGGCCTAATTTGAAGGAATAATTTCGGCATTTTCCTATGTTCCTTACTGTGACTGTATCACGACGGTCGGTCGATGCTTTCGAACCCAAGCGTCTTCTGAATGCGAAGCCAGAATTGGCTCAATGTCTATGTTCCTCTTTCTACGTTGCAGAAATCCAGAACATCTAACCATCCTCATCAATAAGCATCCTTACTCCTTCGAATCTCAACTACTTTATCTCATACCGGAACACATTTCACATCACGGTCGCACATTTGGCTGAAATTTTCGTGTCAGTAACTTGAAAATTCTCAAACCTAATTCACTTGCCACAGGAAGGGATGGTAGCAGATGCATACAGAGGTATCCTCTCAGCCAATGCTGAACATGGCCTCCTGTATGTCACTTTCATGCATTCCAATACTTCATTATTACCGATGCTTGCTTCATCCTTTCTCTTATTCCTTCCGTTTGATAAATTACATATTAATTATTATTACCAATCCGCTGTTTAACCTCTTTATTCCTCAAAGCATTTTACCAACTCCCGATAACTTTCCTCCCTTCATTCCGTTCACCTCTTTCCCTGTCACTTTAGTGATTTTTCCGCTTTCATGACCTGGTCACGTTGTAACCTAGCTGTAAGTTGGAAACAGCTCATCACTTCTTTGCATCTCTCTTTCGTTTCTTGGCGAAATGGCTTGGTCGAAATCAAGTCTTCCTATTCCTGTTTGTATTTCCAATCACAGAAGTAACATTTTTAACCTTATTGTATCATAGTAACAGTACAGAGTGTAACAAGACCTCGGGGGTAACTTCGGGGGTGAGTCCAAATATTAAAACAAGAGAAAAAGTGGAAATTCAGCAGCGTTTCAGAGATACAAGATGCCGAAAGCGTCGTAAAATAAATTTTAGGGTATAATAGTTTTAAAACACGAACACTAGATATGTGGCTGCATGTTACCGTCAAAGACATTAAGCAAACACAAAATGAATATTCCGTAGTTGTGCAAGAGATTTCCCTCAAGAACAAGGAAATTCCCCTAAGTTTTTTGACGGAAGGTTGCAATGAGCAGGAGCTAAACGACTTTCCGTGTGAGTAAATATGGCATCCGTCATCACCTTCATCCAAACGGGCAATGATATTCTATCTCTTTGATAACAAATAAACAAAACGTTCGAATAAACTAGGCAATTCGTACTCCTGATTGTTATGCACCTTTCCTTTTAACCAAATCGTTCAGCGTATGGAATCTGCTTGAGATATTGCCTTGGCGCAAACGAATTATGGGTTTCTGTTGCACAGACATCCACGCTCATTTTGGCCCATTCACGCTTATTCTCTTTGGTTCAGAGGATTTCTGGTAATTCCCTAGTCCCTTTGCCGAACTTCGGAATATGGCTTGTTGGTTCGCGCAGGTCTCTATCGGTAATATCCCGCCTCAGCTCTAGTGTTCGTGGTTTTAAAACTATGACGTCCTAATCCCCACACAATCATGTTTGCCACCGCTTTCGACATCCTGTATCTCTGAGAGGCGACGGAATTTCCAATTCGTTCATTAACAATTTGTCCTTGTTTCAATATCAGGACCAGCATCCCGAAGTTTTCCTCGATGGCTTGTTACACCCTGTATACAATAATCTTATAATTACTTAAAGACGGTGTCTAGCGCAATGATGGTTTTCTGTCGTTGCTTTAACTAACCTCACCGCTTAATTTCTTAGAGCAACGACGGATTGCTCACGCAGATATAGACGGAAGCGATCTGTGTAATAATGGTAACGGTGAAAAATTATCATCATGGGATGGTGCGATATCAATTATTTACCTCTGAGGGGAGTGGGCCACAGGACACGTCCTTTTAAACTTCTTAAAGAGCACTGTTAAAACATGAAGGTGCTAGTAATAAAATATTTTTGTTAATTAATAGAGTCAGTTATGAAATGTTAATAATTGTAAGTGGTTTGCTTAAAGCAATTGATGTATTAGCAATTTGTTTCTGTGAAGCACTAATTCCTACGCAAATTCTCATTGATTTCACTTAAAACTGCAAACGGACCCTGGCCTTCAGAAACTGGTGTCGACACGAAGTATGGCAATTATTAGCTACGAACGCACAATTTTTATGTACCGTACTTTCTGTGAAAATAATAATAATATCGGCTTGAGCGTAGTTCGAGCTTCCTTTACTTAAGCAATAAGTTTAATACTTGTAACGTAAACTAACCTAACCTGAAGTGAGTAATCTATAAAGAAAGAACCAATTTTGAATCACTGCAAACCAACTTAGTCAATTCGGAATGATCAAATCACTGCCAGTAGCAAAACTAAACTCAATCCAGAATTTCCAGCTCCCCAAGCCGTACATAACGGAAAGGTGTTGAGAACGTCTCTAACTTATGGCTAGGATATAGAACATTTTGTTGTTCTCGTGTACAAGCGCACGGGCAGTGTGAGTACACGAAAGAAGCTACGTGGTCTTGCTATTCATACTCTTTACTCCGGCAATTTAATACTTGTACTATATGGAGTTGAATGTATTTAAATGTTACATACTTTCCTTATTTCAGATCCATCGAATGGAGAATGTGATGCAAAATCAAAAGGTGATAACAGTGAAAAGTTACCATATAGAAGGGTGTTTGCGTGTGTTCTTGCACTCATATCACGCCTTGATTTTACTTCTCATTCTGCATTCTTACCCTCCAAAATAATGTAATAACATTTGAAGTAGCGTTTCTTCAAACCCAAAACCAGAAGCATCTAATATAAATAATTAATGTTCATCGCCACACCATCTGAACTCTATTGAAGGCCTTTAGGCAGCTTTGCCTCAGTCGGGAGAGGTAATGACTGAAGAATTGGTGGAATGAAGGATGTAGGAGAAAACGGAAGAGCTTCAGGAAGACCCACGCACACGGTGTTTGTTCACCACAAAGGCCTCATGATGCGAGCTGGGATGGAACCACACCTCTCGTAAATACCCTCTAATATTGCCATTTGAACGAGTCTCCATCTTCCCTACGGTCTCTTTCCCTTCGGAATATCAACCCCTACCGAATATGAAATACAATATTCATTTTTTTCTGACCGATCTACATAGTTTGCCTATCTTAGTTGTCGTGATCTCATTAGTGTTACAATATCGAGCTAATCGTCTAAGTCTGTGGCGCCTGCTCTGTTCAAAAATTCGCGAGTATCATTCTCAGAACTTTATTTTCAAGCACTTACAACCTATGTTCGTATCCTCCAACTTTCGTGAGCTTAAAGGATTACCGCTATAATAACTGTTCCGTATGTTTTGAGTTCTAACTTCCTTTGTGGGAGGTCAGGCGGTCTCTTAACAGTTTAAAAAAGAAATCAGGATTGTAGTATTTGCTTTCAAGATGGCTCATTGAGAGATTTTTGGCACGTTTCTCTCTGTGGCAGGTCACTCTCCTTAAAACTTTTCTGAAGAAATTAGCTTTCTAGTATTGCTTTTCTTATTCAATCGACAAAATATTCTGAAGAAACACATTTGTTTTGAAAATTCCAAGATGGCGGATGTTTAAGGGATTTTTTACCTATACCACCAAGGGGAAGTTTCGGTGATTTTTCTGTGGTAGGTCACGAAAGTCCCTTAACACTTTCCACAAGAATCTAAAGTTGTAGTATTTTTTTCCGTTTTCAACGGACAAAATAATCGCAAGAAATTCATTTGTTTTGAAAATTCCAAGATGGCGGACGTTTGAGGGATTTTAGGTGTGTTCTCCAAGAGGGATATTTTGCGGGAGGTCCCCTTAACACTTTCCCGAAGAAAATACCTTTTTAGTATTTTTTTTTTCCTTCTACAACCCTAATTTCCCTATACTATAAATAAACCAAAACTTAAACACCCAAATTTGTTTAACAAAACGCAAATGTCTTCCTAAACGACAGGTTTCTGTCTTTCCTTTAACTTAATAGCCTCGAGGAGTTACGTGCGTAATCCATCATTCCTCTAACAAACGAACCTGTAAGTGAGAAAGTTAAAGCAACGACAGGAAACCCTCGCTGCGCTGGACAAAGCCTAACTTAAATATGAAGGAAACTAGAAATGGTTTATCGAAAGCAACCATATATTTCGAGGCAGTTACTCATCTTCAGTAGTAGAATGAAAGTACATTCACAAGTCTGAATAAGATGCTAAGGTGGAAGACGCCAACATCAAAGACAATAGGCAAACGTGTTGTAGGCCAGCTCTGACCCGCACAATCAACCCTGCACTCTACGTAGCAGAAACATACGGTTCCTTAAACGTGCGTGTCACTAATGACCGTCACCTTTCCGTGATTAACAAACCTGATGCCCCAGTTCTCGCACACGCGAAGCAGCTCAACACTGTCTTTGATGCAAGTTTCCGTGTTGACGTGATCCATCTCAACCATAAACATATCCACGCAGCGTCTTTACGAAGGAGCCTTCATTCAGGGCTTGATAACCCTGCAATAACATTTTATCTCATTCTTCTACCATCCACGTTCCCCTTACTTCGCTTCTAATTTTCCTTAACGCCTTACGCGTTATTTCTCTCATCTCAGTACCGGTACCATTTATCATGATTCGGATTGGTTTTTCTTTATTGCCTACTTTTTTTATTCTGATTGACTCTGCACCCATCTCCATTTTAACACATGAAACCCTGCGTTAGTCGTTTCGCAATAGTATTGTGGGCACGCAAGAAATTTCTCTATTGTCTTTGTCGTGGACGTGAGCCGTCTTGGATTCCTTATCTTGGCAGTTATTACAAGTCATACTACTAAAGATGGGGAACTACATCGTAACGCATAGTTACTTTTAATATTGTTTTGTGTTAATTTACATGAGTGTACTCAAAATGAAGTAGTCACTCTTTTTTATTCAATTTTACCTTTTCTACTGCCTGTTCTTGTACTTCATATACACAAAGGATAAAATAAGAATGTAGAGGACACACAGACACGTGCACAAAAGCTTCAACACAAGCAGAAATCGTCGAAAACATGTTTATCAAAGACAGAAAAGAGTGGCTGCCACACCGAAAGCTCTTTAACAGAGAAACCAAATCGTCTCGGCGGGAAAATAATTTAAGTAGAAAAAAGAAAACTGACAAATACGACAGGACTGAGAAGCTAGGTAGGTAACGTGAGTTGTTAATTATTTTTCTTAAGAGCAGTGGGAAATCCCCGTGCCCCTGAAAGGAAAATAAAAACTATTTACGGTAAATTTATACCGTACCGTAAACACGGGTTGCTTGAGCCCAAAGTTTTCGATATTTGTAACAATTGTGAAAATAAAAGAAATGAAATAATTCGAATTTGATACTGAGTGGCTATTGGCTGAAAGGTAAATTAATATTGGTTGATAAAATAAGAAAATGTAAACTTTCTGGTCCGTCTAAGATTTATATACTAGGTTCAAGTTACCCCCTGTAGTGCTTTGTTCCTTCCACTGTCCATAACAAAATGATCTGGGGCGAAGTAAGAATTAGTTTCTTTAATAGTAGACTTGTCCTTGTACAAAAGATGCCAAAATTTTAGTTGTGATGATACAAAAGTCAGTAAAAATGTTCTTTCTTTTCTGGTTGCAAACAAAGCTGAGAAAACAAGCGTCAAGACTAAATTAAACAATGTTGCAGACAACGAAACGACTGAAAGAAACTGGCACTTAGACAGACGCAACACATTTTGCATCGGAGTGCAGTATTTTGTAACGTCACAAGTTATTAGGAAATTCATCAACACCCATCTGTTTACATCTGTGGTATTTCACATGAACCTCTCTTTTTTTTTTTACTTTAAGCAGCAAATTCCAAGACGCTTGAAATTGAATATTAAAGCATAGCCAGCCACGTACCCAGCAATTAGTTCCGGAGGGAGTCCGAAGCTTTTAGGAATGCGGGTGGGTTGGGTCTAATCTGTGTTTGCCTGGATAGAAAATTCACATCATTACGCCTAAAATGATATTCCTTTTACACACAATTCTGCATTTTATACGGGTTCCGACCCACCCATAAATATCTCCCTGACCATAAGAACCATACAATCTTCTTATAAGAACTTCAATACAATACAAACTGTTTATACGCCTTTTGAGCTCATGTTAAATCTGGATGCAAGCACAGTCAGTCTGGGCTCAAGTAACCAGCTTTTCATAGGTTCGATTCAGATATTCAGAAGTTGTGTTCAACGAATATTTTAAAATAACATATTCTCAACACAAGAAAATGATCAGTTGGGAATTAGTTTGCGGAGGAATACGTTACAAACCCACTTATCTGATTTCTAAGGTCATGCATCTACTGTGCACAGATGAGAATTATGGTTGGGAGAAACGAAACAACACACGCTGCCCTGCACTCTGGTGGAGATCCTGCATCATTAGCACCGGCTCCAGTTCTAGGGAATGGTTCCATACCAGTAAAACGTCTAACTACGTGAACGTCTTTTGTTGTCCGTAGTTGAATTGCGAGCTCATGGGTTTAAGTAGGAACTTAGGGATCAAGTAACCCGTGTTTACGGTACTTAAGTATTCAATTAGCGGAAAATATCGAAAATATTCCTGGTCTATTTTATCTGTCTCCCTCACTCATCAAGAAAGAGTTGGTAAATAATAAAACAAAATGGAGTACGAGTAGAAAACAATATGCAAAACAGGAAGTAAAGGAAATTTAATGGGAAACTTCAATGATATTTCTTAAGAAAGAAAATTTAGAGAAAAAGCTATCAGCTAAGAAAGAAGAAAGGCAAAAGAACAGAAGCAAGTGCGCAGGAAAGTTACATACAGTTAAGGCAATGTTCATGATTGGCGGGAGGGAACAAAACAGAGTAAGCTCGTTTATTTATACTGTGGTAAATGATTTAGGATTGAGAATTTTCCGGATACTAACACGGAAGGTTCGTTAAAAAGTGCAGCTGTGATATGAAGTGTTTTGCAGTTCAGAGAGATGAGGTAATTGTGAATTGAAGGAGTAACGATAATTCGAACAATGAGAGGTCTCGCTGAAGTAGAACGCGAGAAAGAGGATACAGCAGAGGTAAATAAGGTCGGAGAACTGTCACAACGAGAAAGTCTTGTGAGCAATGAATGGTCAAAAATTAGACTGGGATAATATTTGAAAAAAAAAAAAAAAAAACTGGAGGGGGGGGGGCTTGCAGCAGAATACCGCAGAATGGGGTGAGGTTGACCAATATTCAATTGTCAACTTTATCTGATGATGGTGATTGGTGCTCTGCCAGAAGTTTCCTGGGCAGCTGAACCGATGGTGGTTTGCCATTGCATTTCATCGGATGAATATGTAAAAAGAAAGAGCGACCTACAGTTTAACGTTAGCTCGGAAACTTTGGTGTCTCAACCGGTATGCATTACCGGTTACCACTCGTTCCCCTGAAAGGGTCTGGATTAGAGAACGGGTAAAAACTTTCATGATTAAGATATAGAATAAGCAAAATTTTATGTGAAGTAAAACACGGCTTAAATTAGCCGTAGTATTGATCCAGTAGCAGGCTTTTTTTGTTTATGGATCAACATAGAAAGTTGCCGATTTATCTCTAATTTTTTACTTACTTATGAAAAAATTTTAGACTAAAACTTTTATTGTTAATAGAACACTAAATAAAAAATAACACTTAGGTTTACAATGCCTAGAACATTGTATTATGTGTAATATATAATTGGTACACATAATGCAACTGGGGTCAGAAAATGTAAAAAAAAAAAGGTAGAATCGATCATTTTCGGCCATATGGAAGAAGCAAAATTATGTTTGTGGAGTGAATTAGATTTCAATAAAGACTTAAACTTGAAGTGATATCAAAGCTGCTAACGGTATGAAAGCAGGTTATGTGTTTGCAGCACTGCTTCTAGTTCAGGATTCGCTCTTTTTCTTAATTGGCGGTAAGTGTTACTGTCGGGGGATAGTACGAAAGAATTAGTAGTGGTTGGTGCAAATAAAAGACATAACGCAATACCCACAAAAATTAACATTCATTACGCACGAGAAACATGTTAGGCCGCCCTTCCATACATGCGCTTACTGCGAGTTTTTCTTGGGATTCCTATCGCATGTGCAATAAAAAAAAAACACTGAATCTGACTCCTAACCGGTGGTCAATATTTTATTAGTTAACAGGGAATCACGTGTGCAGTACAAAAATACCGAACTTGATTCCTAACCATCTAAAATTATTATTATTTTGTTTACAGTAAATTGTGTGCGTAATAAAAAAAACACCGAACCTAACTCCTAGCCTCCACCAAAGCAATGGTCATTATTTTATGGAAATTGTTATAATAATATCTCACGGAGTGTTTGAGATGTGAGACCACTGTAAGAGTCACCACACTGACTCCAAACATGATGGATTTTCGCTGATCTACTAAGTAAGTTTGAACTTTATATTTTTCTATCACCAAGGAGACGTCCGTATGACACATAATTTTGCACACGATGTAGGAAGTACTGTATGCCAACTACGACGTAAAATAGATCGTTTGCGAAAATTCCAAGTGGAAAGAGCAACAAAAAATGATGTGCACAGCTATTTTCACGGTAGAAGTTGTTGAGTGAAAGAAGTCTACCGGTAAAACGCGTTTGTAGTCATAGCGCCTTAAGTCGTGAGGTAGGGGCGTGGACAAGAACAAATGTTGCAAGTTTCAACACTGTAGCATTAAATTATGCCTAACACTAAGTACACTGAACCATATAATGCTTGTTATATTTTATTTTACTTTATTTGTGTTACATATTTTGAGTAAGTCTTACAAGAGTGGATGGATACTAGCAATTAGCATTCAGTTAGTGGAACCCCGTAGCTGGAAACTAATATTTTTTTCTATGTAATCAATTATATCCTTCTTGCAGGTTACCAATATGTTCCTTTATTTGATACAGCGTTAATTCAAATATAATACATGGCGCAAACTACGTATTGAGTCAAATATTTTTCTTTTAATTATCTTCTGTGCGGATTTACATACAATCGAATTCGGGATTTTCGTTAAGTAGCCGGAAACTGGTGCCGTCACCCTATAAACTTTTCTACAGATCATTTTGAACTCTGGGCAGCAAACTTGGAACATCAATAAGGCTACTGATAAGTACCGAGTTAGGCCACTGTGGAAGTCTAATCGTAGATAATAAAATCTGAAACGTAATTGTGAATACACAAGCGTTTATTCTAATTCTCTTCATGGTAATACCAACTATAATGGGTCTAGTAGTTTACCCTTGCCAATGAAAAAGAATATTATTCCATACGCGCGTGAACTTATCCTAAAGTTATTCATCCTAAAGTTCCAAAACAGCGAGGCTCGTCCCCAGGACTTCTTGAAGGCTTCTGAGCTTCAGTGTTGCAAACTACTTTGAATTATTATTATTAATAGTTGTAGTGTAATGCTGGTAATAGTAGTAGTACTACTACTATTAGTACTGTTACTATTAGTACTACTACTATTACTACAAGTACTACTATTAGTACTAATACTGTTAGTACTACTAGTACTATTACTGTTAGTACTACTAGTACTAATAGTAGTAGTATTAGTACTACTGTTTAATTTTACTAGGGTTAGTATAATTGCTATTACTACTACTAATAGTAATAGTACTACTATTAGCATACAGGTACTAGTAGTAGTATTACTGCTATTAGTATTAATAAAAGGAATAGTAATATTACTAATGCTACTACTAACATTATTATTATCAGTAATATTACTATTGCTACTAGTATTATTAGTAGTAATACAACTGACAGTATTATTACTACTACTACTATTATCATTATCACTAACACTACTATTACAATGTAAACATGAATAATACAAGTAGGCAATACTTACTGAGAACAAAGTTAACAGTCGAATCTATTCAAACTTCATACCAGAGGTCTCCAAATACCTTAAAACACTTTGTTCCACCTG
>JAGDQP010010595.1:30598-55351 GCA_022664845.1 Lepisma saccharinum | reverse complement strand
GGCGGTCATTTTGGATCCAAGTTGACGACTTTTTGAACGTTTTCTTATATTGTCGTGACCTACTTGTGATGGTACATATTTAAGTAAAATTTCATTTATCCAGCTCAAACGGTGTGCAAAATGGGATTTTGGGCGGTCATTTTGGATCCAAGATGGCGACTATTCCCAAATGTTACAATATTTCCCTAAACTACTCATCATAATGCACCATTGTGACAAATTTCGTATCTCTAGCTCAAACGGTGTCGAAAATAGATTTTTAAGTCCGCCATTTTGGATCCAAGGTGGCGTCTTGGGATACATCATGTAATATTTTAGTAACATATAAGTGATAATGTACCGTTTTACCAAATTTGATATTTCTAGCTGCAGCCGTTAAGGCTGTGTATTCTATACAACAATGGGTTCGGCAGCCATTTTGGATACAAGATGGCGACTTTTTCACCATTTCGTAATATTTTTTGAACTACAAGTGACAATACACCTTTGTGCCAAATTTCGTATCTCTAGCTCAATAGATATGGAAAATAGATTTCTTGCTTCTGCCATTTTGGATCCAAGATGACGTCTTTGAACTCATTAGGTAACATTTTCGTAATCAAACAGTGATGTTGTTCCTTTATGCCAAATTTGATTTCAATAGCCCCAGCGGTTTAGGCTGTGTATTCTATACAACAATGGGTTCGGTGGCCATTTTGGATTCCAAATGCCGACCGATTTTGCTCATTAACGAACTAAACCGAGCTATTAAGCCTAGAAACAACATATAAAAATTTGGTTCAAATTTGAACAGTGTTAGGTTTCCATTTGGTGTTTGAAATGCTACAAAAATAGTTATGAAAGAAACAACGGAAAGACATAGGTTTCTTCCAGGGATTTGAATATAGATAAGAAAATGGGAGGAAACGGGAGAACCCAGAGAAAAATAAATGTGTTGGACCCTCGTGAGTCGATTAAGGGAGGTTTGATCCAAATTATCTTTTGCTTACGGAAATTTCACCTTCGAAATCTACCTAAAAATACCGTACCTGACTTATCTAACCTCCACATGCGTTTGTTCACTAATCTTATTAAATTTCATAATGCGTTTATATATATAAAGAGAAACGTTATTTTCATTAAGAAAAAAAAACTGCACCAGGTTTCGATCCAGGGTTATTTGCATTAGCTTTCGAACATGCTATCAATGCGCTAAATGGCCAACTGGATGCAGTTGTTTGGAAGTACTAAGGTAAGTGACTACAATAAGGCCCAGACTACAATAAGGCCCAGTGTCAGTTTCTCCAATATAATGAACTCTCGTGCATAGATGGCAGCAGTAGGTAGAAGGCTGAAGGCTACTACTGTGATTGCTACTTAGTATTCCCGAATCAGTCTCTTAATGGCGACAGTGTGGTGCGTCGTAATATTCGTGTAGTCAGGAAAACCATTCATCTTATTTTTGCATCAACGTAAGTTCCATTTTTTCTCCATGTGCTTGAAGTGAATTAGTTTGGGTACTATACGTCATTTAGGCTACAGTTTCAGTATTAACAACGTGTTTAATTAAAATGATTTTGTTGCTGTGTTTTGGAGGTACAATTATAAAATAACATGAAATGCAACTTCACTCATTAAGGCCCAGGTGGGCCTTATTGCGTTACTGCATTGTAGCTTCATAGTTATTGAAAATGTAACAGTAATTAATGTCACAGTAGATATTTTATATAATTAATATCTAATCGAAATAACATGTGTGTATACTGTGACAAAATTGGTTTCAAAACACCCCGTTCAAGGGACTCCCACTGGACTTGAACCAGTAGCCATGCGTAGAGGAAGAGAAGTTTCTAACTATCAGCTAATCAGGCAACATTCCATAACCAGGCCGACGATAAAGACGTATTCGTGTTCCCTCGCTGTGAACATGAATAATGATTTGGAGTAATGAAAAGTTCATTAAAAAAAGTTAGAAGTTAATTAGAAATGTGTATAAACCTATTTTCTAGAAGACATTTTCATTTTCTTAACAATTTGTTTAGTGATTATGGGCCTTCTTCGCATTATTGAACATTGTTCACGTCAAGTTGAGTTATTTTTTGTTGTTGTTAATTTCCATCATCAGTCTTAAGTTTATATTTGACGATTTCTAGAAGAGTACAGTTGAGTAAAGACATTTTCATTTTCTTAACAATTTGTTTAGTGCTTATAGGCCTACTTCGCGCTATTGAAGACTGTTCACGTCAAGTTTAGCTATATTTTTTTATTTTTCATCATCAGTCTTAAGATTTTATTTGAAGATTTTCGTTTTGAATTAGGTCTTACGTATAATTATATCATATGTAAATTTATTAAAGTAATATTCTCAGGAAGCAAGAACTGGGCCTTATTGTAGTCACCCTAATAAAATAAGGCCCAATGGAAGCATTTTTACTTTTTGTGTTCTTATCATGAAGGAATTGAGCTGCGCTCTCAAGATTTACATATATTGTACTAGAAACAATAAAGTTTTAAACACAGTTAAAATTGCATAATTATCTGCTTTATTGTTCGAGAAATATTCAAAAGTATTAAGGTGGGCCTTATTGTGGTCATTTAGCTTATTTACTGTTACGGAGTAATGCGCATGCGCGAGGATGGCTCAGCTCTTCCTGTCGCTAGTCGCAAGTTATTATACTAATTCAGCATGAAACAATTACGCGTCCCCCCACCCACCGCTTTCTACTTTCTTGATTAAATCGTGTTTTGATGTACTGTTTCTTTTCCACCAGTAAATCCAAGCTCCGATAATTACATAGAATAGTTTTACAACAGTTATGGTAGGAACTAAACTACCTTCGTCCATATCTCTACTGCACACGTAACATGATACAGGTAATTAGGTTATTCTAAAATATTGTTTTAAACTTCTTTTTCACAGACGGGAATAACTAACTCGCATTTAGATACGTTTTCATACATTGATATTTCTAACTGCTATTGTTAACAGATATTTAAATATAACAACTATCACTATTTCTGTCAGTGGATAGACGGGGGAAAAAATTGAATTTATTACTTAGGCCCCCTACTTGTAACTTTCGAGTTCATTGTGCATACATTTCTTGTAAATAACATTGATTTGAAGGTTTCTCTTGCGTTTTTCTTCATTGTCTGGTCGATTTTTCCATTCTTACGTCTCAGCATTTAAAAATGAGCAGACGTTTTTCCATACGTTTGAAGAAGGAAACAAATCCACCAATTTTTTTTAACTCTACAGGAAAAAATACAATACTTATAAACTGTCTGAGCAGTACGAAAGTATCAGAAGACCGTTTTGAATATTCAGTAGCAATATTGTTTCCTTTCAATAAATAATAAACATATTATACAGTTTTTGTTAATTTCCCACAAAACAGCTTTTTGGATTTGTTGCCTTCTTCAAACGTACGATTCAATTTAGGCTCATAAACGTCTGTTGAGGTGTTAAAAAGCAAATCGCTTCATGAATTATGAAATTAATTTCAGGCGTTTAATAACTCATTGTCACGAAAGTTATTCCGTATAGTAAATATGATATAGATAGTTTGATAACATGCTTCGATATAATTTGCCAAGTTCACCACATATATAACTGTTTCGTTCACGCTATGAACAGGGTTGCTCCGTATACAAACAAACTAATAATTATACCTTATACGTACGTGTATATTTTATAAGTAGGGACACCATAAGAGAATTAGAGCGTCAGAACTCTTACAATTCAAAATTTTGCTGCAAGAATGAAACCAACAAGGAGGGAAAAATTGAAGCTGCTCTCTTCCAGCAAAATCTTTAATCTCAGATTACGATTCTGAGTATTGGCAAGATACTAGGAAACGATGGTACGGCTTAAATTGCTGTGAATATCTCAACAAATTATATTACTACCAAATTCATGATATTTTAAAAAGAAATAGTGCAAAAAAAAATAATTGTAGTGTTGCTGGGTTGCATAACAAAGAGACCTAATACCTTTTAAAATTTTTAATCTATCTATCCATTTAACTATCTATAGATAGCTAGGTAGTAATCTGTTCATGACCTATTTTGTGTAATTCTGCAGCTTTTAGGTCAAAGTCGATGTAGGTTATAGGCCATTCATGGCCTAAATGTTATATGTATGGCTTATTTGATGTACATCACGGCCTATATCCTGCACATCGTGGCATAATTCATACAGTCAACTAGTAGGGTTACCAGTACCAGATAATATGCAATGTTTCTGAATAGGAAATATTCTACACATCAAAAATTGAAGAAAAAAGCAGCTAATATGCTCGCAGAACATTCATTAAATATGACCTAAAAGCTCTCTACAATAGCCAAACATCATTCTTTACACGTACTGAAAACATTACTTTCTGCAATCCCACAACTTCAATTGCTTTGTTCTTTTAATTTCTGACATAAACTTTTATTTAAACTTCGACCAACCCTATATATCACTAAATGCATTTACTTCATATAAATACAAACTCAATTCTCTCTAAAATTAAATTATTCTCCTATCTTAAATAATTCATATCAGCATCACGGTCCTCGTATTCGTATTTTGTAATCTAGCGCGGAAATGGCTAATTATGCCCATCCATTGCGCTTTCGTTTTATTAATTGCTGTTTTATAACAATATTTATAATATAATACAGTTTTGCAGTCTAACAGTCTTAATAATTGATGTTTTAAGGTCAGTTATTTATTGGTTGCTATGGTTTCTGTCTGCCATAGCTGTCAGTCACTCTTAACTCTCTTGTCACTGTCGCATTTGATGTTGTTATCACAATTAATTTAGAATTTTCATGATGGAAAACTGTTATATAGCACTGCAACACTTTATAACACTACTGAGTAAATTTTCTTGCAGGAAAGGTCGAATAAATTTTGGAATATTGTAAAAAATGCACAGGAGATTTCAGCAGCTTTCTTCTAGTTCACCGCCATCTTGTCAATCACCTAATGATGCCTTTCACACATGGTGATACTTCTTTCACTCCTGGTTGAATAACTCACAGTCCTCTATTTTGGTTTGTGAAACTAATTTTCAATACAAAACAATCAAGTTTGTCATAAACACATTCTTAGCACATTTCTGACGTTTAGACAAGTTTCCAAATTAATTTCCTAAGAATGTCAATAAAGTAAATTTCACTTATTAAAATTAATTATAACAAAATACAAATCTTTCGTAACTCACAACCTACAACCCATATCAACACTCACACAGAAACGTCCCATCTCCCCTAACATACACGGTTCTTCCCTGAAATAATAAAATAAATTTCCAGAGATAAATTTCCAGATTCACAACGAAATAAGGAAGAAATATTTTTTTTTATGAAATGTCGAAAAATACATTCTTGACTCGTCATCCTTGCATCTAACATTTTGACAAGTAATGATGTAAGGCTTGTCAGCTTAGGGAATTAAAATAGAAATTATACCCAAATAGCTAATGTACTTGAGCAAAAGATTTGATTAGAGAGGGCAGCTGAAAAACGATTGCCTACCCACAATGTTAAAATCAGTGGACTCTCTGTAATTCGAACTTGGATAATTCGAATTATTGGGTAATTCGAACAGTAGTTTATTACCCCTTGAAATTTCTGTTGAATCCAATGTTAAAAATTCATATGTAATTCGAATTTTTGGCCCTTTTTATTTGGATAATTCGAAGTGACGATTTCATTAGCTCAAAAGGAAGGGAAATATACGTGAACCAATGACTCAAACACGTACTCTAGTTATGGTCAGGTAGCAAACAGAAGAATGCAGGTTCAACTGGTTTACAGCTATCCAGAGATAGCCGTAGAGAAGCTGGTATGGAGCCTCCACGCTCCACTCAATAACGTGGGATTGTTCACTCCTTTTGTGTGCAGATGTGCGTCTTTAGAAGCCCTTCTCCAGTAGCCAATGATTGTAAGAACAAAAAGTTGATGAAAGTCTTCTGAACTGCACTGAAGTTCACACGTTTTCCTTTTACCGGTGGCTTAATTATTACGAGAGGTATTGTTTCTTGCTCGCACTATAGGACCACGCACAAAATCCCTGCCATCTTGGTATGGCCTTTCCATTGGTTTACAAGGAAATGGTTTTCCTAGTCTTATGTCTCTCAGAAGCGGATTTTTTTAAACTTCTGTTTTCCCCTAGTGTTTCGTTATGTTTTCTTTGGCTCATGCTGCTTTATAGAAATGCAATATTTTACACACGAACAGTGAAATCCCCAGTTGTCTATTGCATGTTGAGGATTTCTATTTATACTGTAGTAGATAGTTTTATTGGTTTCCTTTAATAATAAATCGAACATTTTTCATATCCTCTTGGAGTTCAAATTAAAGAGAGTCCACTGTACATTTTTTTTTGGGGGGGGGGAGGAATCCCTTCTTACGTGCACTCCTGAATCATAAGAATTTGTCAAAAACTTTTTTTTTCTTTGGTAGAGCCTCGTTTGTCATTTGACAAGCCACGCGCGGCTTACGTCATTACTTGATATATCCGAAAATATGCATTTGTCAACATGTTTTGAAATGACTTTCTCCAGAGACTATCTTAAAAAAAAAAAAAAAATAAGCACTTGACCGAAAGCGAACTGGTCAGAGCTAACAAATTTCACATATACAATCACCATCACCAAACTCCACTTACCGCACAAAATCAAACTGGTCGAAAGAAACGTAACGATATTTTACCTGAAAACCTTTCTTACTGTCCAGCACCTGACCAGACATGACTACCGACCTGGTAGCCGTGTGGGTTAGGGCGCTAAACCAGCGACTCGAAGGTCTTGGGTTCGAATCCCGGCTGGGGTATGGATGTTTGTGATTATGGATTTTAACTAGAACGTAACGGATAATCGTGATGACGGGCCGAAGTCAAAAGTTACTAGAATGACACATTACAAAATAAAATTTACCAGTTTTGTTTTACCAGACATAATTTTTAAAAAAATATCTAAACAAACAAAACTTCAGACACTCTATGACCACTACCTCGAATATTCTTAGGGTTACCTTGGATATTCTTAGGTTATTTCCGGATATTCTTATCATATCCCCGGATATTCTTAGGATATCCCCGGATACACTTAAGTTTCCATCGAATATCCTTAGGATATCCCGGATACACTCAGGATATCATCGGATATTTTTGGGATATTCTCGGATATTCTTATCATATCCTCGGATATTCTTAGGATATCCTTGTAATATGCATAACATTTCTACAAATACCTTAATGTCAAGGATGAGCATACATACAAGGGATGTTCTGGTATATTGAAGATATGTTCTACGATTATGTGAACGCAGGAAAATTAATTTTTTTATGTATTCTTACAAACTTAGAGATATTCCGGAAAATCCAACTAAGAATATGCTTTTAGTATTCGCAGAAGTATAATCTGAGAATATCCTTTATTAGATTCTAAATTTTGTGTGTCATTATACGCAAATTAGGAATCAAAATCAGATGTCCCAGGGAATGTCCTGTGAAATGTTGGCTGTTAGGTTGACTTTTCATGCAGGCGTTTTTTTTTGCTTGGATTTGGCTGAGTAGCCAATGGAAACACTGTTTAAGGATTTCAATTTCCTATACTCATACAAATCGCAAGCACAGAACGCGTGTAACATGTACATGGAAATTCGGTTACTGTTGAGTCTTTGATCTCTCCAAGGATCAAGTAATCTACAAATCTTATACTTTTGATTTTTCTTTTTCGAACCAGTAAGTTATGTACAAAACTAAAAACTATGGAATTTAAGGAATTTATTTCATTTTCTTTATAACAAGAACAGAGTAGATGCTGTAGAGAAAAATTGGGGAATGTCTGTCTCCCCGACCTACCATAAATAAAATGTTTCCGGAGGCTAATGTCATGGAGCATGAAACCTCTAATCAGAGACAAGATTGGTGCAAATGCAAGAACATACACTACTCCCATTATTCATTCGAAGTAAAAGTTTCTTATATGATAAGATAAACATGTAGAAGGCGAACAAGTATTTCTCGTGTGAAATGTCACGCATTGTGTGTGCAAAATGCCACAAGAGAAGGTAACAAAGATAAAAGAAAAGAAAAAAATACTGGGAAAAATCAACCGAAAAATTGTTTGCAAGCAAATAAAGTGCAGCTCGTGACTGTCGTCAGTAATAAACACTATATTTATGATTTATAGTGGAAGAAACCCTCTTAGGTAAGGCAAAAGGACACGAAATGCTGACCTGGCAACCTCGAATTTGTGTTAATCATATCTACAAATGCATACAGTGTGATCGTTAGTAACATTGTGAGATCAGATATGAAGGGTACAAGAGAAAACCAACATAGTCCAAAAACTAGATTTTCAAGGAGAAAGGAAGAAAAAAATATTTAAAAAAATAAAAACAACTTTTAAAATACATACTCTTCTTAAACAATTCGTACTAAAAACTATAAAATAATTTTGTTTATGTGTGAAACAGTTCCCCAAGGACGAAGGTGGTGGCGGAATTCAGTTAGCGACAAAGAATTGGATGTGGTTGATTTATTTTAATGTTGTACCTGTTTTCAACAGTATAAAAGTTTTATCATTTCTGTTTCAGCTTTTTAAACGCGATAGAAACAAGTATGAAATGGTTTATAAGGTAAGTTGTATTCCTCAGAGACAGCATTCGTAGTCAATATAAAACAAAGAATAAATAATATTGCGTATTGACTTCTGTTGCGTCACGAAGCAACCATTATGAATGGTCTAAATATAGGCTACCTTGCCTACTTACATCTTCATCTTAAGAGTTTCCTTCTCTTAGAACACAGTACTTGGAATTTCAGACCTAGTGAGTCCTTTTCATGTTTAAGAAGTTTCTGGCATAAAGAAAAAGTCAGCAATCGACTTAGAGAACGAGGAAGTACTACTGTCATAACGGATAACCCATGCTAAGAAACATTTGTGGCTTCCTTGGAAAAGCAGGAATCTAGAAGACATTATATTTTAGTTAAGGAAAGAGCTGAACAATTTAAATAAAATGGAATATACCTGAACGGAAAAGAAAACAAGGATCAGATTCAGAAAAATCCAGGATGATATTTTCTGATCTAGATCCTTGTGATGATGAAGATAGTTACTTTGATACGCCAGCTGCACAAGAAAAGCCGGATGATGAAGATACGAATTGTATATTCTGCGACAGGATATTCTCTGAACACACAGGGAGACCTATGGGTTATGTGTGTCATGTGTTCGAGGTGAGCACATAAAGAATGCGCTGGTGCAGAAAAGAAGGACTATCTCTGCCTTTTGTTAATATACATTTATCATCACTATATCATTCTTGAACATTATTTTGAACTGTTAAAATTTCTTCTTAATTATTTAAGGTACCTTTAAAGGGTAGCCTATATGTAGACCAGTGTTTCAAATAAAGATTATGACATCTATGTAAAATATGTGTTTAAATATAATAGTCATGGGTTTCTAATCTATATTTACAACTACATTATAAAGCAAACATATCTCAGACATATTTGCAGTTGTTGTTTAGCACATTCCTTGCAACATTTTGGAGATATTCGAAAAAATTAAAGTCGTAGCCCGTAGGAAGTTGGACCTTTTCCTCTATCGAAAATGTCTTCGGTTTTATACCACTTGCAACCCCTCACCAATATCCTGGATCCGCCATTAGTGTTGTTGTAACTTAAAATTTAAATGTGCAACTGTAAATTACGCTAATAGCCCAAAAATGGGATTAAAAAGAAATTTAATAATATATAAAACAGACAGTGCATATACATTTGCATTCAAAACTCAAAATTATACGATTAATTCAAGTAAATACATAAAACACCATATCTAAATCAGGTGATTTATATAAAACACTATATTCTGTTAATTAATACTTACATTTGTTACTTTAATATATCATTCATTGAAAAAAAAACTTTAATATGTTTTCAATTACACTTTTGACATGTGCCATTCTTCGCCATTATTAATTTTATTTGCTTCCCCATGAATGTCCTAGTGAGTACTTCTGAGAGTACGCGTACCCTATTTTGGGAGTCGCTGCTCTAATCCAATTATGTACGGTTATACCATTGACAAAATTATAAAGAATATTAAAATAGTTGTATTAAATTTGTCCATGAATAAAATAAATTTGTTAATATTTTAATTAAGTAAACCAGCTCAGATTTGTTGAGAGGATAGAATTTTAAGAGTAACCTTGACTTCAGTAGATTGGTAGAGCGACTTCCAGGGCTGTAGTCGAGGGTGTACGACGTATACCCTCTGGTTAACCTTAATCATTAGCGTATACTTTCTGAAACAATGCGTATGCTTCAGTTTATATTTATTTAAGTGGCAATTACTCCAGTGAGCTTATTATTTTATTTTTTGTAGAAATTATTTCTTCCAAATATTTATTGTAAACATGGGCCAAAAGTTAATGGAAACGTGATCTCCACTTGAAGTCTCCTTTAGGGAATTTAGCATATACCCTGTGAAACTTTTGGAAATACAGCACTGCCTATATGTAGCAGAAACATGAATCAAAAATTTTATAGAAACATAGTCTCTGCTTAAACACTCACACACTAAAAGATTTATAGTGTATACAAGTGATTCCGCCATAACCCCCCTGTGGGGGTGTCACCCCCCAAATCCTCGATAAGAGATCCCCCAACTTTAACATTTATCCGGTCAAAAAATCGATAGAAACCATTCAAAACTCTACTTATACACTATCAATTTTTTGGCTTTACCTCCCCCCCCCCCATCAAACTAAAAATCCTGGCGGAATACCTGGCCTATACCCTGTGAAAATTCTGGGACTACAGCACTGGCGACGTCACATACCCTGTGAACGTGGAGAAAGTCGAATAACATTGCAAACAAATGGCAAGAGCTGATGATAAATTTGCGAAATATTTAAAGAATTTGGGAATGTATGTGTGTGCAAGGTGAGTGTAAATTCAAATGATTGCTAATAAATTTCAGATCAAATATTATCCTATTCAAATATAGTAAAGAAGAGTTACGGTACAATATATTATTATTTGATCCATCTCCTGATTGGTGGAAAGTGGGTTTCAATATTTTGAATGTATTTTATGGCTTTTAAGCATCTCAGGCTCAGGTCAGGATAGGGTTGGGGAGAGGGTGTTCGAATGTAGTTTCAATATTCATATTTTCGATACTCTACGAATAGAAACATATGTGTTAAGTGAGTATCTCGTCCGGATTCTTTATTTCCCTTTTCGCTACGTACTTCACTTATGTATACTGTATAAGCCTAGTCATTTGTAATGTGTATATAAGCACAGAGTGATATAAGTGTATCTCATTACTACAATTGGTACAGACAGGTCATGATGCTAGACTTGTAATGCCCAGCTGCACAACTATCTTTAATCCTAATCCAGTGATTAAAACTACATGTCATAGATAAAATACATAGAGAGGTATATGCAGCGAATTCCCATTTTTTTCTCTCCCAAGCCACCTTGTGTTAGTCAAGTCCAACTAGGAATGAAATTTTGTTAGTGAGCCATGCGTAATATCTATGCTTTTAATCTATTGTGGGTCAACAAACTGAAGTGCCAGATACCAAACTCGAACTCCCTGGCTTTCTCGGGTTTTAAATCGAAAGCAGAAGCAATCATTGCATACTAGTTTTAAAACATTCCTAGTTCGGCTGGACTAACACCAGGTGGCGACAAAGTAGTGGAAAGGATGGTATTCTTATCTATAACACCTATGCTAGGATGCAATATATACGTATATATATATAATAAATAATAAATCACAGCCATATTCAATCCACTAGTGGATGAGGCCTCTCCCCGAAGGGAGGAGTTGGTCTACTGCTCCCACGCTGACCAGACGGGTTGGAAGAGGAGAGCCGAAGCTCTCACTGTGATCGCCACTGTATTTTATTCACAGCAGCTCCCCAATTGTCCTCACGATGCTGGGTCAACACCGAAATTTTTTTGAGCCCCCACCGGGAATCGAACCCGGGACCGCTCGCACTGAAGTCGAGCCGTACATCAAGATTAAGGGCTGATTTTCTTGAAAGTGTGCGTTGCTTGCTTTGCTTCGATATGGGCGAGTATCCAATTGAAACGTGTGTTCTACGTGTAAGGGCTGATTTTCATGAGAGCTTGCGTTGCTTGCGATTTTGGTGAATAGCCAATTAAAGCACATGTTTCAATTGGATACTCACCCAAATCGCACGCAAAGCAAGCAACGGAAGCTTTCATGCAAATCAACCCTAACACGTGTTTCAATTGGTTACTCGTCGAGTCGTCGAAATCGCAAGTAAGGCAAACAACGAAAGCTTTGAAGAAAATCAGCACTAAGGACTGATTTTCATGAAAGCTTGCGTTGCTTGCGATTTGGGTGAGTACGCAGTTGAAACACGTGCTTTATTGTAAGGTAACTGTAACACATGTTTCAATTGACTATTCACCAAAATCGCAAGCAATGCAAGCGTTTGGACGCATATATCGTGGATTAATGCAGACTGTAACTAGAGATCTCGTAATTTTACAAAATTGTGGGAGTAAGCCTCGATCAATAGAACTAAGCTCTCTTGGAAGTTTGAAGCCAGAAGAAAGAAAGTATTATACACGTTATTACTTGATGAAATTAAGAAATAACTAAAATGAATAGCACCTAGAATTAGGAATAGGATAGGGGTAGCGTGAGGCTGTTTTCTCGGCGAGGAGAATGAAGCCAAGAGATGGAAGGGACGAGGCACTTCCACCACATTGACTGGTCCCATATTTAGAAGTCCTCTATACTGAGCAGTGCCTTCTCAATCTTTCTAATGGGAAAAGAAAGTTATTAATGAGAAGCGCATATATCGGATGAAACCTCCAAAATAGCTTTCGTTGTTCGAAAAGACAGCTGTTTCGCAGAGAATTGACAATGGACATTTCCGGTAGTATTTTTTTATTACAATAAAAAATTATTCTGTTAAAGTAGACAAGGAAAACATTTTCTTTTATTTCTGTGATGCAATTATCAAGAGTTTTAAACACTTGCTTCAAAAGAATCTCAGCCTTGCGCTTAATCGAGCGCCGCCATGTTATGACGTAATCAGTCTGCCGACTGCTTGTAATTAACATACAGATGGTATTTGATTTGTTAGTATTGTTTAAAAGAAACAACAAAAATGGATCCAAAGAAATATTTTAAGTGGTGAATAGCGTTTCTGTATGCCTTAACACGTCATTTAGTTCGATTTATTTATTTAAAATTGATTTTTACTTGTAATACTTTTTTAAGATATTGATATATTTTGGTCGCATCAACACTAATTTATAACAGCTCTTTTTTCATTATTAAATCATAGGATATCTTCTAATAATGCTCTTTAGAACTCTTGTATTTAAAAATTACCTATTTTTATTTCCTGTAAAAAAAAATGTGGGTTTTTACATTCGACAATCGTATACTTTTTTAATGAATGCTAGTGAAGCATATTTCAAGAACTTAAAGCACATGAATTAATAGTGCTAGTTACTGCCATCTGTTAACAATTTAACGTACTATTTGTAGCCCATGAATATATTGAATAGTTTTAATATGTCATTGTAAAAAGTATTAATAAAAGCATGTAAGAAACAAAAACGTAAATTGAAACTTTTACATTGAAGTTACTCTTGCGTTTCGTGAAGTAAAATAAAACACGGCCTTTGATAGGATTCGAACAGCCTTAGGTGAAAGTATAAAAAGTTAAAAGTTGCATGCATCAACCTATTGCGCCAAATTGTCAAGACACGAAGGTTGACAAAAACCAGCGATAAGAATAGCACTGCAAGTTAAGACTGCCCCCTGTCATTGCTTCGAGCAATTTCTGTTATTAAAAACATGTTTTGGTGTTTTAACTTATTGAATTTTGTTCTGCAGATTTGTACATTAATTATTTCGTTAATTAATTATGTAAATGTTCTTTCTCTTTCTTGTTTTTTCGTCTTCAAACTTCTGAATAAGGAACGTAACATAAAGAGAAGCATATAGCTACGGAAATAGTACGGATTGATTACGTGAAACCAATCAGAGGATGATTTTCGTTGTATGACGTAGGAGATTCAATTCTCAGTATTTCATGCTTTATTTCTACGTAACGGAAAACCGTAGCGCTGAAATTTTAAAAACATTATATATTATTTAATCTGATGTACACAAACAAATTGTAAAATATATAAGGACGGGGAAAACGGAAATGTCCATTGTAAAATGTTTGAAAATGTCCCAGATGTGTTGTTCTGTACATTGTAGTCACACGACAGAAGTGTGGGTTTCAAAAATGTCAACGACTGACTCACAGTACTCGGTATAGAGGGATACTAATGGGACCACACAATATGACTGCTGCTGACCTGTAAATTTGGCTTGATGTGACGTCATGAAAAATCTCTCTATTCTATTCCTAAGCCTATGGAGCAGGCGTCGTTTTCGCGGGAGCAACATTCCGAACTGGCTAACGTCTAAGGGTTCATGTCAATTACACGTACAATAAAAAAAAAAATTAAAAAATGAGCCTGACTTACTTAACCTACCCTAATCCTTGGTCACTGATTTTGATTAAATTTTCTAATACGTATATACATAAGAAAAGAAAATATTTTTAATTTAAAAAAGAACGTAAATATAACCATGCCAGGATTCGATCCCAGGTCCTTGGGATCAGCTTTTCGATACGTTAACAACTAATCCAAGCTAGCAACGCTTAGCAAGGAGCTCGATCTCCTTCATACATCAACTCATCAACTGCACCAACTGGTAACCAAAGGGCCCTCGTCATAGTGGCCGTTGTGGTGTGTGGACTCCAAGAACACCTTTCAAGGGCCCTTAGAATACTGATAAGGACTTAAATACGAAGTATTAAGTAAAAATAGTGCCTTAAAAGAATATTAAGGCATTGTCTTAAAACAAAACTTTAGATGGACCCTCGCTGAAATTATAACTTTAGTACTGTCTTTATGTTGGGTCTAACAAGTCTTCTGGGTCAAAATTGCTAATTTTGAAAGACCGAAAAGTTCCTAACGCTACCAGTAGTAGCAAAAATGGATTAAGTGCTCTTCTTTATTGGATAACATTACGCTTCCATAACAAAAGGACAGGCGAAGGGCCCACCCGGGAATTCCCGGGTTTCCGGCCCTGCACCTACCAACTCTAGTTCTCAATTACATGTGCTCAATCAAAGCGCTTGATGCAAAAGATGGGCACATGTAAAGTGGCTATTTATCTACATCTTTTTCTTTAACTTAATAAATGTTTATTTCTATTCTATATCAATACAGAGCTATGTAGCAGCCAGCTACATTATAGCATGACCTCATTCAATCGTGTCAATCTAATCTATTAATGCTATCAGTTTCACAACCATTATAGGACAGCAACTATCATTCTACTATTACATATAACATTCACAAAGCTTACCGTGGCGATATAGTACAATTCATAAATCTTCTCTTGAGTATAATTTATAAATGTTTATAATGAGTTCTGATAAAGAAGATAGACTCACAATTAGTACGAAGTTAATGACTAATTTGAATTTTCTCATTTGTGACTTGTAATGATGAATGTATTGGGTAAGTGCAAAACTTCTTTCCGTTTTAACAAGACACAGGTTAGCAGAGTACAAACCTTACAGATAGCGCTGCTAGTGTGTGTGTCTCGGTAGTCACGTAATCGGGAGAACATTTGAGCATGCACAGGCAGTGAGTGGACGAACAGACAGCGCACAGCGAATCGTGTCGGTGAAATAAGACTGATAAGGAGCACATCAGACACTGGTTACTTTTTGAGTTCAATAAAGTCAGTAATGCGGTCGGAGCCTGCTGCAATGTTCGGGAAGTGTATGGTGAAGATGCAGTTGACGATAGCAAATGTCGTCGGTGATTTCAAAACATAATAACGCCAGACTACATGCTACTGTCGTCGCCCGTCAAAAATTGATGGATTTTGGTTGAAAGGATTTACTCCAGACGCTCTAACTTGACTTGGTTCTTACAGACTACCATCTGTTTCACGCTTGCCAGAACTCCTTCAATCGGAAAATCTTTGATGATGTGGGGCCTGTGAAAACTGTCGCACAACAAACCGCGGAAGAATGCTTCTGAATACTGCGCAAGCTGTTATACAAGTGCCACTTGCCCATCACGACGAGTCAGAAATCAGGACAGGGATACGAGATAGCAGAACTTTAATAAGACACCAGAAACCTGACTTGAATTTGGCTGACTTCATGAAAGTACCAGCCAATTTCGAAGAGAACATCACAGGTATTCAGCGGAAAGCGGAATTAAGTGTCAACGAAAGATCACCAACGACCACAGCACTGAAGTTGGAAAGAGGACTTCACCTTGGAGAGTGCAAGGCCCACTTTGGTTCAGAGCCCGCTAAGGAAGTTTTGCTAAAGAGGAAGCTACAAGAAATCAAGGAGACTAAAAAAAACGGGACGCATATTCTAAAAATGCTAAGAACACTCCAGAGGAACAAACAGACATTGAAACCCAGACATTCCAGGGGAACACCATACAGTCATGAGCTGTTGAAAGTCATGAAAAAACCACAGAAAGTAAAACTGTATCATAAAAGCACCGACCCTTATCGACGCAAACAAAACATTTTGAAAAGTGAAAACTGTCTTTTATCCAAACAAGACTTAATAATTGAAAACTCTTTTCCAACCATCAACTGACACAAGTTGCTGATTGGCTAGACAAAGTTATAAAATTACCAGATATAGTGTTAGAGTGTAAAAATACTAGGGCAGTCCTAAAGAACCTGTACACTATGTTTCTGGAGTTAGAAGAACGTAAAAATTCTTCGAGGAAGCACGTATAAAACAAAACAAAGAATTTGTACGTACTTTGACAATAGATTTTTTGGAAAAAGAACTTGTACTTGCAAGACAGATGTCACTGCACTCATCAGTAAAGAGAGACGCACCCAGTTTTACAACAAATCACGCAAACCACTCCTTGTAGAGAGACCCGAACCATTACCTAAAGAAGTGCTGAGTTAGGGCTCATTTTCATGACAGTTTGCGTTGCTTGCGATTTGAGTGAATAGCCAATTGAAAGCAAGCAACGCAAGCTTTCATGAAATCCAGCCCTTAGTCCATGAACCACACATACCGGCAAGAGAACTAAGAAGTCTATAGATCCAGAAGAAGAAGTACTTGAACAGAAGGATTCTAATGGCAGTGACGAGGAGAAAATGGACGATAATATTTAGATAAGTCCTTCTTACTTCTTGTATCATGGAAATTCGAAAGTAAAAGTCGTTAATTAAACGCTATTTCATGTGAAAATTGATTTTAGAGGTTTGTATTATTCACAGAACATCTCTGCGGTAGACAAGAAACGAAAACTAATTACAGTTTGCAATTTATATTCGAAATATAATCTTTTCACTGTAGATTTGATTTCTGGACCACTGTGCATCCCTCTCCACAGAAGAGTGATTGCTGAGGGACATAATCTCTCAGACGTGACGAACTTAGGCCAAATGTAGGCAG
Source organism: Lepisma saccharinum (assembly GCA_022664845.1). NCBI lineage: Eukaryota > Metazoa > Arthropoda > Insecta > Zygentoma > Lepismatidae > Lepisma > Lepisma saccharinum. The sequence goes on along the minus strand of JAGDQP010010595.1, from coordinate 37,843 downwards.
TTCAGTTCATAGAAGCAAATTCAAAATTAAACTAAGGTTACCTACGAATAACTAACAATTCATCGTTTTTCACATTATGTATTGAAGAAGTTAGATTGTATGTGAAAATGTCAAAAATTCACCTTCGGAAAGACGTGATAGATTTACAACACTTCGTGCACACAATGATTACTACTCTAACATAAAACTCTTCATTGCACAGACGTGTACCAAAAATATTAAATAAGTGCATTGTTTTTTAGTGTCCGTTGTGATAAACGTCTTGCTACCCTCAAATCTCTATAAACCATTGAATAAAAGAAGTTTGTTTCTAAGTCCTAACTATAAATGTGGATTCAAAGATTTTCTTATTCCAAATACTAGCGTAGTAGATATTCTTTTTTGTATTGCCAAGTTTCCTCTGCAATATTTTTTTCTTAAAAAGAAGGCTATGGAAGTTTTTATCAATGTCCTCAATCAAACTAAAAAATCTGAAAATCCATGAAGGTTTTTCTTCTTCTTTTTGCTTTTATGATTAATATTAGTAGCGTGACATCGTGAAGAATCCTGGCTATTAAAATCGATTTCTTCTTCTTCTTCTTCTCCAAACCTCGTCTTCCGTCTTCTGTGTGTATGCAGAAAGAGCAGATAATTCTTCGCAACCAGCACTTATCATTTAGAGACTGCAGTAGCAACATTACGGAAGCAGATCGTCTTTTGATTTTCTGTGTGTGGAGAAGGGGGAGGGGTTAAACTCAACTAACTCTCCATTCCTTCCATCTCCTTTACTTACCCTTTACGACTTGCCTGTTGCGCATGCAAATATGGTGGACAGGAAAATCACGAAACATGTTTTTATAATTCTTCTTTGTTTCTCTAATTAACGTAATGCATGAAGTTACTTTAGAATGTATTCTAAAGTATGTGTTCTAAAGATTGTATCTTTTTGTTGGACCTTAAAAAATAAATTTTAGATAACGTATAAGTCTTATAGTATAAATCCAGTCAAGATTCAGATACGTCTTTGAAACAATCAGCAATGCCATCTGTGATATGAAACTGCAAACTAAACGGATATAAAGCATGCTCTAACTTTGATCTAAAATTCATGAACTGAATAATTTATTTAGTTATCGTGATATCACTTTACTCTGGAAAGTTTTTCTATATTATGTAGAGTTTTATAGGATGCGATGTCTACACGGTAAATAACTACAATTCTTGTAGACTTTCTATATTTATATTCTACGAAGTTATATTAGTTTTGTAGGCAAAAAAGGCTTAAATAATATGTACATAAAGTGATGGGAATTTATCATATTTTTCGAAAGCGAATTTTTGTACATCTGTGTTGTAATGATTTCGCCAGGCTCATTTTCATTACATCATGATTTTATAATGAACAATTAAATGTAATTAGAAAAAGAAAGAAAAATAATGATAAGCTAAAGAGTGATTTCGATTTCAGTGACTTTAAAGTTATAGATAAGTTTTTTTTCTCATACCATTTCTTTTTCGAAAAGAGAGGCTAGTTTTCAATCGTGGAGAAAATCAATATGGTTTTTGGTTTGCTTGGAGACATCGTAGAAGCGGTGTTGTTCCTGGTAGCTTCTTGTCATATTTCTTTTAGGTTGAATTCAAAAGATAGCCAATCAGGAATAGGCTGCGCTTTCTCTTTCTATCAGCACCTTTCTTATGTAACTGACTGAAGGTGAGCAGTCAGCAGTCGGAGTCGGCGCTCGGCGGGAGACAGTGGAGATGGGCAGTTCAGTTCGTTTCAAAGACTAGTTCGTTGGAAAGAGCAGTTCAAAAGACTAGTTCGTTTAGTTCAATAGTTCGTGACCGAGATGTTACCCCTATAACAGCAGAAGGGCCTTGCCCTTTCTCATCATGTGGTAGTCTAGTCTTCAACAGGTATTCTGGTCTGTAGTTCGCTAACTACCGTTCAAATAACGGTAAACGTAAACAAGAAGGGAAGAGATGTTCCCGGGCGGAAATGTTGTTACAATACCTCCCTCCATCTCCACCCACACCCTCTAAAGAAGAATAAGGGTCATGAAAGAAATGCACCCACCATTCTAGTTCGCGAACTAGTTCGGTGAATAAAGTGGCGTAGATAGAGAAACGAGCAACACGATGTGGTGTTGTGCTCTTCATTTCAGGGCGGGGGTTTCCTCGCTTCGGCAAAGTTTGAATGGAATTTGCCAAAACTCAAGTAAGTTTGTATTTAAATACTGAAAAAAAAAACAATGGAAAGAATAAATTAAGCCCTACGGAATTTTTCAAAGATATTTGCAACAAAATTTAGATGGATTATATTGGATATGGTCACGATATTGTCTATTCAGAGAACGCACAGTAAACGTGTTCAGTCATTTAAAGCTAAACTAAACAACTTGCTCGCATATAATTTGTAAGAAATCCTGGTGTAATAATGATGTGCTCTTTTATTGCTTATATGCGTTAGATTTAATAGAATAATTCCAAGTGTTTAAACGTGGTGCAGTAGGTTAGTTATTTTTTAGTATGTAACGGGATTGTATGAATGGTACTGGTAGAGTAAACTTTATTTTGTGCGTGAGCGGTTCTTTCTTATTTGTGATCAATCACGGAGTAGTTGATATCGTAGTTTTCTCCTTTCTCTTTTGACTGACTTTTTGGGAGAAAGTAATGTAGTGATTAGTGCATTGATCGGCTTCTTGGCTGTAGAATTTTCAAGGTTTTATTTAGTAATTTCTCGTATGGAAGTATGTGACTGTCGTTTAAAACTTTAGAGGTTTGTGATGATTCTAAAGGTGGTAGTTTGTATCGAAGATTCGATATATCTTGGGGTAGAATGTAGAAGTACGTGTTTGTGGTAAATTTCGTGGTATTTTTCGCTAAATAGATGTTTAAGAAACTGTGGAATTAGCGTAGGTGTAATTTAGATGGCGAAGTAGAGGTAGTACTTGGTATTTTTATAGTATTTGGGTTACAATCAATGTAATTTGTGGTGGTAAAATTTGGATTGGCAATCGCGTTAATGTATTTTAGATATTTGGAAAAGGCGTAAACTGGGCTGACAAGTAGAGGTACACTCAAAAGAATTATTGTTGTTTATTGCCACTCCAAATGGTGTAATAGAACACCTCTATCTCTACACCAATTCCAGTGCTGGGTAACACCAATTCTAGTGTTGGTTAACACCATCCAGGGTGTCCAACACCGTTTCTGGTGTTGACAAACACCTCTACCGGTATTCAGAAACACCGTTAGGAGTGTTAATAAACACTATTGAAGGTGTTCTCTATCACTTCTAGCGGTGCACTTTAACACTCCTAACGGTGTTTCTGAACACCGGTAGAGGTGTTTGTCAACACCAGGAACGGTGTTGGACACCCGAATGGTGTTAACCAACACATAGAATTGGTGTTACCCAGCACTGGAATTGGTGTAGAGGTAGAGGTGTTCTATTACTCCTTTTGGGGTGGAAATAAACACCAATATTTTTTTTGAATGTAGTTGTTACTTTGATAGTATTTGGGTAATATTTAAGGTTGAACTGAGGTTATGACAACAGTGATATGGAAATATTTTAGGACGGTAGATGGTGTTGTGAGGAAGTAGTAGGGAATAGAAGTGCTTATTCCTTATGGGATTTACGGGATTTAGAAGACTTGCCTGTAGTAGGAAGTTGAGACAGATGGAACCTCTGCGACCGTTCATAATGGGTTCGATAAGGTCCTGGGTTCACCACAGTATAGATGTTATTCCCCGTAAAGTCTCGGTTTTTGAAAATGGATTTAGCACGCTTTAAATTCCGATATTTGAATTTGAAATTATAATCAAACTTACTATCGTCCAGAAACTTTTCTTTTCGAAGCTTCAATAAGCTGTTGTTCTAATTAACCCGTTTGAGCTATATCGATTCAAATCTTTTCAGTATTTTCTTAATATCGCAGCTCAGCCTACGCTTGAAAAGCAGATCATAATAATGTTATTGTTGTACTTTGAATGCCAGTTTATTCACGAAAAATAATGAGGAATTGAAACAATCATGTAGAAATAGTTAAATTTGTCGCCCTAAGAACCTCACAAAAGCCAAGACAATCAAACTGATAGCATTTATTTTGTAAAAAACGATTAGTTTAAACAGTTCGGCGATATTGCCGAAGTTCTTTTAATATTTTTACATGTAATCTGAAAGATATCGTTTACTTTTTAAATTATAAGTATATTCCTATATCACTATCTATATCCTGATCTAGTTTAATTTTTTAGATTTTTTGAAGCTTATACTTATTCTATTTTATTGAGACAAATAGTTTTTTTTTTTTTTTTGTAGAGAATAAGTTATCACAAATCGAAGCGATGGTGTTTAATTCTCATCGAATTAGCCAATTTAAGAGAAGTAGAAAATTTAAATACCAGGTGATCATTAAATAAGTATCGCTGCTCAGAGAACTGTGGAGACGTAACCACTGGACAGAATGCAACCAAATGTGGTAGGATCAGATTTGGGAAGATGCAGAAACGATTGGTGTAGAAAAAAATAATAGTTCCAATTTGCGCCACCAGAGTAAAATGTGGCGCTGTACAAAGCCACTGAAGTGCAGCATGGAAGAAAAACGACACGAGGGACGCTAAACAATAAGAAAGGGTGTCATGATCTCCCATGTGGGTCTCGTCCCATTGACTACTACCGGTGGTCAGTGGCGAATTTACGGGGGAAGGGCGTTTGGGCTGAAGCCCGAAAGCCCGCCCCGGCCCCGTAACGCCCTCCGAAAGCCTTAAAGATACCGGAATGTCTAAACCAAACACCGTAATGTTAATGTCCTACACACATAAGCAGCGATCGCCCCTCCTACCAAAGTCCAGCAGGAGGTCGCAGCAAAACAAAGGCCCTTGTGGCCACTGCCCGCAGTTTGGTGGCGGGGTAAGAAGAGACACAGAAGCAAAATGGAATCAAAAGAAGTTGGAGGGAGGCACTTTACTGAGCAAATAACAGCACAGCACATGTACCGGTACACAGCTGTGGGGGGGGGGGTCTTACAGTTTCTGCGCATTAGGCACGACTAAAATTTCCGTCCTTTGTTAAGAGATCCCTGTATTTACATGGGGGCTTCAGCCCAAACGCCCTCCCCCCGTAAATTCGCCACTGAATACGGGTAGTAATCAATGGGACGAGACCCACATGAGAGATCATGACACCTTTCTTATCGTTTAGCGTCCCTCGTATCGTTTTTCTTCCATGCTGCACTTCAGTGGCGTTGTGCAGCGCCACAATTTACTCTGGTGGCGCAAATTGGAACTATTATTTTTTTCTACACCAATCGCTTCTGCATCCTTCCAAATCTGATCCTACCACATTTGGTTGCATTCTGTCCAGTGGTTACGTCTCCACAGTTCTCTGAGCAGCGATACTTATTTAATGATCACCTGGTATATTCTTTACAGTGGTTATCATCATCATAACACCATTAATGGTTTGACGAAAGCGGTAGGCTCTTCGAGGCAAGCTAAACTCTCTCCATTAGTAACAATCTTCCGCCTTTTTTTATCTCAACATATGATTTAGCTTCCTTAATATTGTCAAGAAGTTGGATGAATCTTCTTCCTCTCTTTCCTTTCCTTCAACCATACCTTCAATTGCATCCCTCAACGTACACAGTAAAAAAATAGCTGTGTTACTTCAACACAATGCGGTGTCCAAGCGTGACTACCACTTTTGTGTGTTAAATCAACACAACACATGGTGTTGATTTCGGTACTGGGAGAAAATAAAAGTTACGGCTGAAGCTAGATTTGAACATGGGTTGCTCAGTTAGAAGTCCAGCGTCGTACCAACTTCGCTAAATCGTCAGACAGAAAGAGCTCTAATATAGAGGATAAGAAAATGTTGCTGAACCCCAAACACAAACAAAGTACTCTAATGACTTATGCCATGATTTAATCACTTTTCCATTGATCAATTAGGGATCACAATTCCCATTTATTGAAAATATGTTCCATTTCTATGAAAGCAAGCGCAGCATTTGACGTGTTGGCTGTCGCCATCTTGCTTACTTTCATAGCAATAGGACATTCTCAATGAATGGAAATTATGGTTCTCAATTGACAAATAGGAAGTGATTAAACCATGGGATAAGTCGTGCAAGTAACTTAGTTTGTTTTGGAGGTTCAGCAACATATATTTGATCCTCTACACTGTTTAAATGTATAGTGTAGTAGTTTAATTCAAATGTTATTAACTAAATATCGTTTGCATCTAGTGCTTTTTCTGTATGACGATTTAGCGAGATCGGGAAGACGCTCGACTTCTAATTGAGCAACCCGTGTTCAAATCTTATTGTAGCAGTAACGTTTTTTTTTTTCACAGTGCCGAAATCAACACCGTCACGCTGGGACACCGCATTGTGTTGAATTAACACAGCTATTTTTTGCAGTGTACAATCTCTAAGCAGCCAATGTCCTAACCTCTTTCTCTTCTTTACTGTCTCCAAGAGTGTTCAACTCTCACCTATTCTCTTCAGCTCTTCTTCATTTTTCATCTTCTGTGTCTACTCTTTTCGTTCTTCTCTTCATATCCATATTTCAAATGCTTCCAATTTTATTTCTTATCTCTTTCGTGTTTCTGCTCTATACAACACAATACCACAGAATAATAATAAGTGAATGCTAGAAGTTCTCATGTGTACCTCAATAGTAGCGGCCATTCCTGGTGCCTTCAGTTTCTAACCAAGGATGTTCCAATAGTGGATATGTGATTTTGCCAAGAACATGAATCCAAACGTCACAGCTTAGTACCGTCCAGTTAGCCCACTTACTCCAATCAAAAACATTGTTTTCGGCTAACAAAGATAGCAACAAGCTCTGTAGTTGTTCGCTAACCAATCAGGTACATGCTCAGTTGTATCTTAGCTTCATTCTTTCTCTGTGTATGAGATAGCTACAAGCAAATCCTCTATTAGAACATCCTTGTTTGTAACCAACCAACCGTCATTCTTTATCTATGTAACTGAACGAAGAAGAAGAAAAACTTGTAAATACCTTGGAAGAACTCTTTTACCTCGTACAAATGAAAATGGACATAAAATCAAGCGAAAGGAAAACGTAAGTTTTGAAGGTAAAGATGAGATAAAGAGCAATCTATTTCTAAAGAATAAAAGAGGCTTTAAACCAATATAGAAGATTATGAAACATAACGACTAGTACGGTCGAAAACTTCATTGACATCTTAGACAATGAAAATTAATAATTTCCCGTAAATGGCATTTCTCGGCGGTA
>JAGDQP010010595.1:0-27468 GCA_022664845.1 Lepisma saccharinum | reverse complement strand
AATAAATAACAGCCATATTCAATCCACTAGTGGATGAGGCCTCTCCCCGAAGGGAGGAGTTGGTCTACTACTCCCACGCTGACCAGACGGGTTGGGAGAGGAGAGCCGAAGCTCTCACTGTGATCGCCACTGTCTTTTATTCACAGCAGCTCCCCAATTGTCCTCACGATGCTGGGTCAACACAGAAATTTTTGAGCCCCCACCGGGAATCGAACCCGGGACCGCTCGCATTGAAGTCGAGCGCGCTACCGACTAGGCTACGCAGGAGCTCATATATATATATATATGAGAGAGAGAGAGAGAGAGAGAGAGATAAATAATTAAGAGCGAAGCGAAGGAACGATATATATATATATATATATATATATTAACACGCTAGTGGCCATAATTTTGAAGATATTTGAACCAAATTTTTATATGTTGTTTCTAGGCTTAATAGCTCGGTTAAGTTCGTTAATGAGCAAAATCGGTCGCCATCTTGGATCCAAAATGGCCGCCGAACCCATTGTTGTATAGAATACACAGCCTAAACCGCTGGGGCTATTGAAATCAAATTTGGCATAAAGGTACAACATCACTTTCTGATTATGAAAATGTTACCTAATGAGTTCAAAGACGCCATCTTGGATCCAAAATGGCGGACCTAAAAATCCATTTTCCACACCGTTTGAGCTAGAGATACGAAATTTGGCATAAAGGTGCATTATGACGAGTAGCTTAGGGAAATATCACAACATTTGGGAAAAGTCGCCATCTTGGATCCAAAATGACCGCCCAAAATCCCATTTTGCACACCGTTTGAGCTGGATAAATGAAATTTTACTTGAAGTTGTACTATCACAAGTAGGTCACGACAAAATAAGAACACTTTCAAAAAGTCGTCAACTTGGATCCAAAATGGCCGCCCAAAAAACCCAATTTCCAAATCATTGAAGGTAGAGAAACGAAATTTTCAATGAAGGTGTATGACCAAGAGTAGGTTACAATAAATGGAGCAAATCTTCCCTTTGGGGGCGCAGTCAACCGTGGGAGGGTGAAGATGTACTCCGTGGTGGTGTAGTGCTGCAGGGAGATTTTGGTTAAGATAAAGGAGGCGCATCCTCTCAAAAGCACTGAAGTTGGGGGGCGAGCCCCGGCTCCCAGCGAAACTTCGAAATCTACCTCAGCCTGTAGGCCTACCGAAAGGGATTTTTTAAATAAGAGATGTGCCCTTTTTTTCACAGTGTATTCATCTTTTATTAAACTCCACAGGGAAGAGGGTCTGGCGGAATCACTGATATGTACGTTTCTAATGGACACATCTAATGCATATTAACAAGTAATGTATTAGCGAGAGAAAATTCCATTCATACAAGAACAAGTATAGAGTTGAACATAGAAACTTAAGATTTTTTATTCTGATAGAACGAAGTTTTCACTATAACAAATTATAATTAACAAAATATTTATATTTGGATTACCAATGCAAGCGTACATAATTTTCGCTACATGGCAGGTATATGTTAAATTGTTCACTCCTGAGTGAATTTTCTTGTAATATTTTGAAACAATATATAGACCTACTATTTGGAGAGCTTGAATACTTAGGCAGCAAACCATTGAAATAGGCATTAAAATTTTGAAAATAGGCTTTACAATATTAAATAGGTTTGGGATGCGATTCTACTAAAAACCACGAAGGCTCCAAGGGTCCTTGATAGCATCTATATCATAAATATTCATTTTTATAAAATAAGCTAGTAACACTGACAATGGGGTATGATTGGGGATGGGAACAGTAACAATATTTTTTCTATTGTTTTTGAATGATATTTACGTTAAGTTTGATTCGGAGACTTCTAACTTTATTGGAAGCAAATTGAAAAATTGAATTTTTAAGTTCGTTGGTAACACTGACTACTGAGGCGCTTGGGGACAGCAATACCTACCGTATTTTTTAATTGTGTCGAATAATGTTAATTATTTCTTATGCTGATTCGTCCAAAAGTATGGAACTAATTTGAAAAATTATTTTAAAAAAAGGGTTGGTAACACTGAAAACTGAAGTGCTTGGTTACGGGGATATCTATAGTATTATTTTATTGCGTCGGTTAAGGTTTATGCCAATTTTAGTGGAGATAGACCTAACAGAATGGATAAGCAATTTGAAATTTTGATTTAAAAAAATAGATTGTCAACACTAACACTGCACCAATCAAGGCTGTTTCGGTGTTTCTGAGCTAGTCTAGTCTTTCCAACGACATCTCTACCACATCTATACTTTTGTGGTTCCTGAGATCTATTCTTTGGATACAGACGGACTAAGCGGGATTGCTATTAAGGGACATAGAATAAATAATGAAATCTTGTAAATAAGTTTTAAATTTTCGTAAATAGGCACAAAGATTGTAAAGGGCTTAAAACATAATAAAAATTAAGGTTGCAAATTTTAATATTTAATTTGTCAAATAATATAAAAATATCTGCAATGCCGCTTTGATAAATATTGTAACGTTCCAAGTGCCGCGCCACGTGCTCAGCACGTGTCGCTCATAATCAAAATATAAACAAGATAGTAGTGTGTACTACGTGTGTGATACGAGTGTTACAACACAAACAATCAAGAGGAAACGTAAATAGCGCAGACGACAAATGGAGTTTCATCAAGAAGCCACCGATGGAGCTACCGACGATACGAAGGAGGAGTCAGCAGAGTCAGCAGACTCAGCAAATTTAGGTGTATAAAAGACCGACACACCAATATAAAGCATCACTTCCCTGGGTGATCACTCCTCTCCCTTTTCCTAGTATTCAGTTGCCTTGGACTGGTACTCTCCTTAAGACCTGTATACTCAGTTGCTGTCGGACTGGTGTGCTTCCTAAAACCGCTCTCTCAGTTGCTGTCGGACTGGAGAGTTTCCTATCCTGCTCACTCTGTTGCTGTTGGACAGGTGGGCTGCCTAATTGAACCTGTGTTCAGTTGCTACGGACTGACACAAAATCCGGTACTCAGTTGCTGTCGGACTGGTACCTTCCTTCCTGCACTCAGTTGCTGCGGACTGGTGCTATACCAAATCCTTCTCTCTTCTACGAGGCCTACACCCAAGAAGAAGAAGCCAGAAAAGTTATATTATAACTTTTCAGTTTGTATAATTACTTTGGTACGGGAGACTCTTTTTATTAATCTAAAGAACTTATATTATTTTATAATAAAACTGGTGATGGGCAAAACTCATACCCCGTGTATCTTTGTCTCTACCTATATTTCCACAAACAACAGGGTGTTCCTAAAGGAACAATACGATATATAGTGTGAAGTGGCTGACGCGATCATGAACCGGAAATTTGTTTTCTTCATTGTAGAGTGAAAATAGTCACTTATGGACATAGCACAAGAAAGAATCCCACATTTTTATCGCTTTAGTGTTGTAACTTACATCATACAAAATAACCTACATGTTCTTTACTACCTGCAAACTTTTTTTTTTTTTTTACGTTTCAAAATAAGTGATAGCCGGAAGTTGCAATTTATTACAAATATGGTAAATGTGCTAACACGTAGCAGCCTATCACCCTTCAAATTGTTTCGGGTGAATAAATATAATTTGAAATCTTGCATTGTCTTGGTATAGAACACAGCATATTCACAGGTTCTGGCAGCATCTGTGAGATGATTGGATTCATACTCCGGTTTAGAAAAAAGGTGAAAAATCCTGTGTTAGTTTATATAGATCTATTTCCCTTGTTTCTGCCCTCGGTTTAATTTGTGAAAAAATAATCACAGACAGGATTCAAAATCATGTCCTCCCATTTCTTTCTCCCTCCCAGCATGGCTTTGTGCCGAATGGATCCTGTGAAACCAACTTAGCTGTCCTACTGTCTCACGCCACGGATGCCCTAGCAAATAGACAAGAACTTGACGTCATATGCCTAGACTTCTCCAAAGCATTTGAAGCTGTCAATCACAAACTTCTTATACACATGCTTGCTTCCAGATTTAATATACACGGACCCCTCCTTCAGCTTCTAACATCATATTTGTCTGACAGAGAACAACGTGTCGTCTTCTCTGGTAGCACATCCAAGTGACTCCCCATGCTTTCAGGTGTCCCTCAAGGAAGTTCCTTAGGGCCACTTTTATTTTCCCTCTTCATTGATGACTTATGTGAACAGATAGATAATTCTTGCTCGGTACTTCTGTACGCTGATGACTGCAAACTTTTTAAGACAATTAAATCTACTGAAGATACTTTCTTCCTTCAAGCCGCTATGGATTCTGTTGAAATGTGGTGCAATAATTGGTTACTGAAAGTCAATCCTTGCAAAACTGCTGCAATGCGTTTCTCACTCAAAACCCATAACACAAAATGTACGTACACATTAGCCTCATCTAATATACCATGGGTAGACCATTACAAACACCTGGGTAACATATTTGATAAAACTCTCAATTTTAATTCTCACATTGAATTCGTAACTTCTAAAGCACTCAAACTTCTTGGACTTCTCTACAGGTGTACAGATATTAAAGATTTCAGAGCTCTTCGGTCATATTTTCTCACTTGTGTACTTCCTACTATTGAAAAATGTTCATCTATCTGGTCTATGGCTTGTGAAACCAATTTATCTAAATTGCACAAAGTCCAAAATTTCTTTATCCGCATAGTACAACACAGGGTACCCAACCTCCAACACAAATCTAACGTAGACATTTTGAACTCTCTTGACTTAAAAGACATAGACACACGAAGAAAACTAAATGACTTAAAATTTCTTTATAAAATAATGCAAGGCACACTCAGGACCAACGACCTTCTTCCACTTTTTTAACCTAAGAGTACCCAGACAAAATTCTCGTTCACAACATCATTTCTACCTCTCAAAACCGAGATTGTGTTTGGTTCAGCGATCTCTTGTATATAGATTATCACATTTTTACAATACTCTTCCTTTGCCACCAGATTTCTGCTTCAGTAAAAGTAAATTTCTAAAGGCTTGTTATATGAATCTAGAATGAAAAAAAACAAACTTGATATTATTTCCTATTACATAAGTCTTTGTTGTTATATTATTTTTATTATTGTTGTTAATGTTTATTGTATGTTACAAGAACGGTGTAAAATGGGGTTTGCTGTATCCGTGCTAACTTCTAATAAATAAATAAATATTTTTCTAATTAGCTGCAGTACGTGTTCTAACTCGTGATTCTGCCGTGCAGAAGTATCTCATAATCAAAATACTGCTTTAGTTCCACAAGAGATAGAGCATAGGTTTCTCTGCATTAACATTTTACTTTGGTCTATTGCGGGGCAATCATCAGCCTTGCTGCACGAGCGATTAAGCACAATGTTGTCATAAACAATTCATTCTTAATAACACGTCAGCAACCCTTTTAAAACTGGGCTGTTTTCCTTGCGTTTCACCAGCACTCTGCTTATTATTGCAATAGATTATTTATTTTCAGATAAATTATCTGGAACCCAAACATCAGAGCGAAAATCGTTCATAAGTTTCACCAAATTCTCATGAACGGTAGTTTTCGGAACGTTGGTGATATCTACTGAGTCATGCACCACTTATCTTTGATTAGTGCCTTGATTTGGTCATTGTCCACATAAAAATTTCTTCCAGAATGCTCCGTATTTTTAAGGGCTAAATTACTTGCGTTAAATCTAGCGAACTATTTCCGAATGACTGTTAAATCAATAGCTTTGCCTCCATATACTAGAGTAGTTTTTCCCCTTTTGCTTTCACAGCGGTCAGTACCGATCTGCCTCCATCACGGACCCTCGGCTACAGTTGATTGTGGGTTCCCCCGATCGAGAAACTTTTCAGAGCGTATCTTCGGTACTTGCGACAATTATTAAGTGTTTATGAATTATTTTAAATTTATTTATATAACAATAAATGACAAGGTAAGAAATACTTAAGCAATATAACGTAGATATCAATCATAATACAAGTTTCGGCGTAAGTCAGTTCAGCACTGTACCGTATAATGTGATAAAGGAATGAGTGAAATAAAGAGAAATGTGTTGCATAACTTCATCACGTCGTCATACAGTGCAGTGGTAAAATTAGGCGAAACCTGTGTAGTTGTATGCAATTTATTTTACATTATGGGAACTAATGACTAATATTTACAGTGTACAGTGTGTTTTACAAAACTTATCTGACCACATAACAAGATGAAAATATCCGTATAACTAGCAAAGTGAAGCCTATTTTAGATTTATATTAATACACACAAATAAATTACTGATTACTACTAATAAATGTTTACAATATCATAAAACACATAATTGTACAATTGAAGATGACGCTTACACAAAGTACAAAGTGTCAGGAACATATCAACACATTAACTTTTGTTTAACACTTCGCTTGTCAGCGCAATTTCATCGACGACTTCACTTTTTCCAAATTCATAAACAAGTCTCTCTCGACATTCATTAACACTAAAGGAGATGGTAGGCTCTCACTTAAAGGAGATCTAACTCGATTTTTTAATAATTTTCAGTTTCGAAAAACTCGCTCACAGGTCACCTGAGTGGATAGAATGGTCATTATGAATTTAAAAACAATATATAAATTACAGAACAGGAAATGCACAGGGCAGACATTTGGAGCATTCCTTTTTAGTACCACAGTGAGTTTCACCCTTATCCTCTTTATCTTTAGATTCCTCTTCAGATGTCACACTTTCATTTGAATCCTCCTCCTCATCATCATCATTACTTGTACTTCTCACAACTTTACACACTTCTTTTTCTTGTGGATCTTCACGCTTTTTACTAAAATCTGGATTGAAATTACAATACTGGCCTGCAAACTGTTTCAGTTCTAACAAACAACTCGCTTCTATTCACTTTTGCTAAGTGAAAAATAGTTTGCAAACAATCATCAGGCAAATTTTGCACCTCTATTGCAACTATATCCTCGTACCTTTTCGGGTCCAACCAGGAACAATCAAGCAGTAAGCTTTCGTTGGATACAAACCGTTCTTCTATACTTTTAATCACACAATCGAGAAGGTTAAACTAGATTGTTTGTTCTGTACTTCTGATCATGCGACAGATTTCTAGGCTCGTCAGAAGCTTGTTCACAAGACATTTTCTTCATCTTGGGAATTCCTTTTTCTGGAAAATCATCTTCTATATCGATTTACCCATTCCTAAAATAAGTTTTGATATCTTTAACCAAGGATTTACACTTGTCATGCAATCCTCTAAAATTTTTGTCACTTCTTTTTCTTCTAATAATGTATCTATCGCATTCCAGGCCTTTGCATAGTCTAAAGACTTATTTGCAGAAAGATGGATACCTGAAAACATATCTACCATGATTACAGCTAAAAATAAAGTTTCGAATTTGCACCACTGTCTAAGAAGAGAGCGCGCTGTAAATTTTGTTTTGCAATCAAATTTGCCTGTTGTCACATCTAACAATACTGATAAAAATGTAACGAATTTGCAAGATTCAACTCGATCATAATGTAACTCCATTATGGGTGATAGAGCTTTGTGTTTGCCCACCACCTAGTAGCACCTATCATTTTAATCGAGGTAGCTTTGCCCACCCAGAATGATGTTTCTTTGTGTGTTTCTCGCATACGATCATTCTCCTGTATGAACTGCTTAAAAAGTAAGCGAATTCTTCCACAAGCCCGAATAAATGTTCTGCTTGGAGACACTTTGCAGTATCTGCTACAACTAAATTTAGAACGTGTTTCATGGAATGAGTGTATATGATCTCTGTGTTTTTCTTCTTCAGATGGGCTTGTAGGCCATTGTAGCATCCTTTCATATAACTGGCTCCATCAAAAGATCATGCAACCATATTTGAAAGAGATATATTGAACTTCTCAAGTGCTGATTTTAATTGTTCAAATAAAGCTTCGCCAGAAGTATCTTCTGCTATAGTTAAATCAAGAACTCTTCCATAGATCTTTTCCTGGAGAACATAACGAACACAAACAGCTACTTGGTCCATCACTGCTATATCTTGAGTAGTATTTACCGTAACACTACACCTGCTGTCTTTTTAATCCTTTATAATCATATTTTGCACTAAGGATCTTATTACTTTTATCATCTTATTTAAGAAAGCTTTAGATAGGAAAGCATTTAGATCCTCTTCCAACTTGTGTTATTCTCTTTTATCCTAACTCTTTTTTTTTTTAAATTAACAATTCTTTTCCTCTTATCGGCAATACACTGGTTTACATGCGTTCGCAATATAACTATAATGAGTAACACTAATTCAAGAAAATTATGATGATTTCCCCTGCTTACCAGAGAGAAAGACGCTTCTTCAATAGGTACTAAGAATTTTCATGTTCCTCCACTGCTTCATAAATATGTTTAACTAAAACATCATACCCACTAATAAATGAAGAGTCTCTATTCTCTTTACTGCCAAATGCCATACAGCTGGAATACAACACTTTATTCAGTTGTACTGAATACCATAACCACTTCCTTTGGATTTTTTCGCCACTAGGTAAGTCGCGGTAGTAAAGTTTACTTGGATTAAAAGGCAAGCTTTTACCTGGTGCATCCAATTTAGTAACTTGAATGGGATGTTGCTTCCAAAAGGCTCTCTTAATTGTAATAGGGTCAGAAACGTTCGGACTGATTTAATATCCCAGGTCATGAGCGACTTCACCTTTGCCAGTATTGCCATAGCCATTGACAATATCAGAATCAGAAGACAAATCTATATTCCCATAGTCATTTTTGTTTTCAGGCAAATTCTTGAGAAATACTGGTTGAGGACTGGTTTTCGTCTATGGTATTAAATGAAGATTCCTTGCACTCGCGCTCCTGTGAAGTAGATGTGGATGCCTTTTATTCCTTTTTGCAGCACCACTTGTTGAACTCATTTTCTACTGCTTTTCAGGCCCTTTGGGCCCTCTGCGATCGCCGACCAGCCGACCTAGCCAGACCGGCAGTGACAGCGGTACCGTACTCCTTTTGCTGTAATAGAAAAACATCACATGTTGAAAATGCACTTCCATATCTTAATAACCCACTAAAATAACACACACAATGTTAACCGAGTACAATCGAACACAGGATAAAAGATTTGTTAAATGTCCCCTGGCTTTTATTCGATATATACGCCAATATAAATCGCACGGTTGCAAGAAAAGTATAATTTTACAGGAGGACGAAAAGAAGTGACATCTTACTTAAGGAGCTTAAGCAAAATCCATCCAACACTTATCCTATCTACCGGCCACCGATGGAGATAAAGTTGTGGCATTTTTGTCAAAGGAGAATGGTTCTCTAATGCTTTTGAGTTAGAAAAAACGATTTTTTTTTTTTAAAAAAAGTGACACTTCTTGTAAACGTGCGAAATCCTAAATGCTGCCTTTCCTTCCTTTTGCTGAGAGATCAAAGGAGTCCAAGTGGAGGAACCTTCGGAAGGACGCTTCAGAGGAAGCATTTTGGACGCTGTACACTTTGCGAATATAGCGACATCTTTGGAAAGCACGAGTAATTAGAAACGCAATCAACTGCGTTCTTGTACTCATTTTCCAAGATGCTTTCTTTGCTCGCGTGACCTTCCGCTCCAGGGGTACTGTACCGTACGTATTTTTAAGACAATGGTTTACATGGTCATTTTCAAGGATACCCATTAGGGGGCAAGGGGGCGGTCACCCCTCCCCCTAGCGAGAGAAAATTAAACGAACATGGCACAAAATGAGGGGATCGCGTCAGTCAAAACAAAAAGAAGGAGGTATGTGTATGGGTGCTGTCCTTGCGCCCCCCCCCCTGAAAATCACTACATGAGCGCTCTTGGTCATATTCCTTATTTATTCATTGCTTGTACCGACCAGTGAGCAAGTCTTTCATTACAATTGCAATTTTTGCTGTTCTTCTCTTTGAAAGAGTTTCCAGGGAACAGCTACACATCACTGTTTCAGTGCTGTTTATAAGTTGTATTATTACATAAATCAGCGTAAAGGTTTCAACACGTTCAAAATGTAGTGCAAAAGAAGTGATACAATAGAAATTATCAACAACGTGATGCGTGTAACAAATTGCTGTAATGTTTACAGTCTAACTGCATATTATTTGAAATCAATTTTGTGACATTTTGTATTTCTCAATAGAACAATTTATATAGTGTGTTCAGTAAATAATATGAACAAGAAGAATCGTCCTGAATATCCGCATATCCTGTTTCGATGGCGGAATACAGCTGCAAGTGGCATTTTTAATGTACACAAGATGGATACTGCTCACCGTTGTCCCGTGGCTAGGCTCATGAAATCCTGTAAAGCACGAAGCGACCGTAGTTCAGTTGGTAGAGCGCAGGGATTCTGCCAGTACTTTCAGTTTAGGGGTGTAAAGTCAGGGAGGGGTCATGCACGGTTTCTTTCGATTTTTAACCGTATAAATTTTACAGTTTAGAGTATTCTCGAAAATGTGTGGTGAAACCCCCACAGAGGGTCTGGTAGAATCACTGGTGGAGCGTTGGATTCGCATTCTGGAGGTCCAAGGCGCGATACCAGCGACCGATCACCCTGATAGATTTTTCCAGGGATTTTCTTTGGTCATATCAGGCAAATGCTGGATGGTACCTTGAACTTAGGCTCTGGTCGACACCTTCCCATCCTGACTGAGGTTCTCCATAGTTTTTCCTCAGTCGCACCAAGCAAATACCAGGATGGTAGTTCAACTTAAGCCCTGCAAGACACCAACCCGCACCCTTTCCTCTTCCCTAGCCCAGCCTGAGCCTTAGATGAATGAAAGTCATCAATAAAGTTCTAGTTTGAACCTCACGGGCGACCATCTTGACATATTGTCCACGGTTCCGTTCTTTACTAAGCGAATACCGGAATGGCACGTAAGTAAAATTTCCCATTTTTTTTTTCCTTTACCATATGCCGGTCCGATTCAAAGACACTTAAAGTTATACTTCAATTCAATTCAACAAGAGGCAATCCAACGCGATATTTTTAAAAAACGGTAATACATCAGATAATTTATTGTAATATTTTCTATCTTTTGCACAAGAGCAGAAAAGAATGGAGCATCACCTACAGCGTGACGTCTACTAAGAATAGTGCTTTAACATAAAACTTATTTTGATTTTGCAACGATCCTCTCCCACACCTTAAGGAGGTCTAAAATAAATGGTTTCTTCTTTCGTAAATGTTCTTGTTTGAAAACAATCGTTGCTGTAAATAACAACTGCATACCGCATGCCGAAATCTCCCAAATACTACGAAAGAATAAGCAAAGAAGGGAACGACTAACTCCGTTGATACCATGGAACAACGGGAGACAAGATGCTAATCGCGCGGGACTACCCTTCCCACACCACCAGTTTCCACGCGAGATTACTTGCCCCTGCTTCCTCGTTTTTAGGCGCTACGATTGGCTTTTTCATCCGTCAATTCATAGGTGGCGCTAGTTTACAAATGAAACAATTGAACACTACACAGCGCGGTCAAGGACGCGAAGAATGCCCAATGAAGCCTTCACTGAAGGAGGCAAAAAAGGTGACAAGGAAAGGAGAAAATGCTATATGAACAGTCCTTAAGATGGAGTACCTTAAGGTAAAAAAGGAAATAGAAGATGAAGAGTGCATTTAGGATGCACTCTTATTCTTTCAATCATATGGCCAGCTTACATCGCTCACATAGAGACATCTATCAAAACTCATACGTACTTCGCAGAAAACCCAATATATATATGCAGATGATACATATCTATTTTGGGTTCCATTTTTAAAATTTCGTAAGGCAGATGCACATCTGTATATTAAGTAACATTACATTTCATCCTTACCTTTTCTTGAAAGTTCTTAGAAAGTAGATCTTTGAAAACAAAAGTGATCCGATAAAACGACAACTTAAAAGGCGATAAGTTGCCATTTTACGTGTTGCAACTTTATCAGCAGATCTACTGGACCTAAACATAAAGTCTTGTGGAGAAAAACAAGAGAGCAGCAGCAGCACGTTAGTTTTTTGTTTCATGTCTTCCATCTGATTGTATTATGTTCTACCGTAGAAGGAAGATCACTTGAAATTATTATCTTAAAATGGCGCGTGCAAACCAAAATGAACAAAAAGGTAGACAGGTACTGTTTTGGCTGCGTGTATCTTAAGCTGAGGCGATATTTTACAACCAATAAACTGGCATTGTTCATTTTTCCTCGCCCCCTCTCTTCTTATTCTGTAAAGAAAGAAATCAGAAAAAAAATGTTTTGCGTTATGAGTAATAACATAAGTGAAGCTAAAAGGGAAGATAAAAAAGAAGCAAGTCGGTGTGCGATATGGAATATAGCTAACTGCTCACAGTTTGTCTGCACGAATATAGTATTATGTGATGTTCCATATTTACATATCTGACTTGTGCCAACTCACGCTATGCGTGCTAACCATGTACTTTACTGATCTGTTTTCAGAGCCACTTAAGCGAGGGCATCTGATTTCAGAATATATCAAGCTAACGTACACTACCTACCTTTCCATTTGACAAAATTTATACTTCCTGGACTTAACGGTTCTTTGAACGAAGATGATTGTGACTATTAGTCTTCTATACAGAAGGCCGTAATTGGTTCATGTAACTTGAACTTCCTTCTGGCTTCCTACAAATCAAAACTATGGCCTAAAATGGGCGTTATTAAAACAAGATCTTGGTTTAGTATCAATAAAATCTAGTTTTAATCAAACATTAATTTTTCACGAGTTGAAATCGTATAGCTACTTTGCAGTTAATCTTACAAGTAGGAAATGGTATAAAGGAATAACACAAAGGTTCAAAAAAGTGCAAAAGGTGAAAAATGCTTATCCTGTGTGTTTCAAATGAGCAAACACAAATAATATTGACCCCCACAATATTTTATAATACATTGAATCTAAAGTAATCTACAACTTATTTACAGGACAATAACAGTATAAACTCGTACGGTCGTGCTTTCTCAATATCGAAGTCGTTGGTCCATCATAATGGTGTACACATAATTCACTAAACTACTGAAGATTCTCAACAATAACCATAAGTAGAACGTTTCGAATACCAACGTGTCACATTTCTCGCAGAATATTAAAGAAATAAGTATGATGTTATCAGGGCAAATTGTCAGCAAAAAGTATACAAGGAAATTGATCGTGGTACAATGTCGACTTTGTGAATAGTAAGGTCACAGTAGCCTCCTCTGTCAAGGAGAAAAGAAATGTGGAATCTGTACCTCTCAACGAATCCTGAAGCGTCCTAATCCTTCAAAATGCATAGACTGCAGTTTGAACTCTCATATAGGACGAGACAAAAAATCAATGACGTAACGGAAAAGAGAACCAATAGAGAAGCAATCAAAAATTTGAATAACCCAATGAACAAACCATAAAACAGCAAATTTGTGGGGGAACATCTCCCGAACACATTTTTTTTCTTTTGCAGGAAAAATTTAGCTGTAAAATCTAAACAAATGCCTGATCGGTTATGCAACTTGTTCAGTTTATAGAACACATGAGGTTCTCCACTATACTGAAAAATCAATTCTTCCATGTGTTTTCTGAGAAAATGGCATCCAAATACGACAGACTTTTAAAATAACATTTTTCCATACAATCTAAATCAATGCCTGACCGATAATAAACCTACTTGTTTTATTAGAACACACAAGTGTTTTACCTATACTGATAAATAATTTATTTTGAAACTGCCTTTCCTGAGCAAACAGTGTTCAAATATAGCGGAGTTTTCAAAATAACAATTTTCTTGCAGAAAACAGTTAATCATAAAACCTAAACTAATGCCTGGTCGATAATATTTTTTGGTCAACTCCTAGAACAAACAAGTGTCTTAAGTATAATGAAAAATTATTGATTTTGAAAATGTGCCCATATTAATAGCCATTTCTGTGCGTGCACATGTTGAGCGTGAGTATAGAAATTTAGGACTGATTTTCAAACAAGCTTGCGCTGGTTGCTCTGCTTGTGATTTGGGTGAATAGCCAATTGAAACACGTGTTACACCACGTACTAAAACTACACACACGAAACAGCACGTGTTTCAATTGGCTACTCACCCAAATCACAAGCAACGCAAGACTGAATGAAAAGCAGCCCTTGAGGCCGCTTTAGACGATACAATTTCTCGTACGATGAATCTTAGCAAAAGCAGTGTGACAGCGTAAAAAGAAAAAAAAAGTTATGGATTTATACCATAGCATCTTGCCCTATTGTAGCATTCTTGCTTTCACACTCTGGCACTACTGCTAATCGTAAGATTCATCGTAGCAAAAATGCTATCGTCTTTTTACTGACTATTTATTAACATTTTTGATGACCATGCACAAAATTCTGTTTTGATAAACATCGAAATCGGCAAATGTTGTAAAATACAGACTTACGAAAAGAGATATTTTTAATGTTGATAAAACATGTGCATGCATATTGAAGCGATAACATTATAAGCTATGTAATGTATAGCGTTTAGGGATCACAAACACAAGAAATCTATTACTTCCACAGTTCACAAACATATTCTAAACATTTTAAAAATATTTAAATCTCAATCATATGTTAATTAAAAACAACAGATATGAAATAATTAAAGTGAAACAAAAAGCAGGTAGGGACTAGGGATTTTGATGCAACGAAGCTCTTCAGAGAATACCGGTATTTAAAATATATACTAATATTGTTCGATGAAGATCAAAATTAGTTTTTAGAATACGTAAGAAATATTTTAGAAGTACCGTATGTAGCAAATATGAGGAATATATTTTCAAAGTATTCTTGCATGTTTTTAGATTACCGGAATACTGGATATGTAGCCCATATTATTCTGAAAATATTTTTTATATTTCCATTATGAAGATAGGTTTGATTTTTAAGATACTACGATAGAAACGTTTTTAAACGTTTGAAAATATTCTCTACGGAAGGGAAATATTTTGAGCATACCATAAACGTTTTATAACATTCATGGAAATATTAATCCCTTAACTATTAGCGATCGTCTGTTGAGAAAACGTTTAAATGTATCAATATTTAAGGTTAAAGTTCAGATATAAAAAAAATGAACACAAGTACGTGATATGTAAATTTGCTCTCGTGATTTTAAGATTAGTCAGTTGATTAAATGTTGACAAGTAAGATTAATGTATAAATAAAAAATTGACATTCCTGTGAATAAGCATGAAATAAATTACGTAGATGCACGACACGTGACACATGCAATTAGTGTTTGTTAGTCGAAACGATAAATGATGCGGAAAAAAATAGTGCTCGGTTCTATAACTAATAAATTATTCTGAGAAATTATGCATGATTGTAGTAGCACGCGAATGATAATGTAATTTGTGTGTTGGTAGGTCGAGAAACGGGTCGTTGAGTACATTAAGTATTGTAACATAAACTGCTAATGTGAATGTATTGATTCATATCACAAGATCAGAGATTATGATTGAAAAATTGTTAAATTTCAAAAACCTGAAATACCAAGAAATGGAAGTATTGAGTCTTAATAAAAATATGTAATCGAGAAACTAATGTTATCTCAGAATAAGAACAGAGTCCAGAAGATTACTTTGTATCATAAGTGAACTCCCGATTATTTAT
The DNA here is from genome assembly GCA_022664845.1 of Lepisma saccharinum. Lineage (NCBI taxonomy): Eukaryota > Metazoa > Arthropoda > Insecta > Zygentoma > Lepismatidae > Lepisma > Lepisma saccharinum. The sequence continues at coordinate 11,900 of JAGDQP010010595.1, read as the reverse complement.
GAAAGGATTATTCGTGTACGTTCTGTATATTGAATTTAAAGATTAAATTTTCTTAATTTTTTTTAAAAAAATATTCTTAGACGTGGTTGCAGACTAAACTGGAAACATGAGATTTATTTTCTTTGGCGAAAATTTACAATATCGTCTTCATCATGACCATAGAGTTAGGAATAGAATAGAGAGTGCTTTTATGACATCAATGAAGCCAAATTTACGGTTCAGTGGCTGCCATATTATGTGGCCCCATTGGTCCCTTTATACCGAGTACTGTGGGTCAGTCGGTGACATTTTTTGAAACGCACATTTCTGTCGTGTGACTACAGTGTACAGCACAATATATCTGGGACACTTTCAAGCATTTTACAATTGAGTCGTATATGCGAACAAAAGTCTATGTGCTATATTCTAACATACACCTCAATTGTCAATTCGTTGCGAAACAGCTGTTCTTTCGAACAATGATAGCTATTTTGTAAGTTTCATCCGACATGCGCACTTCTCAATAATAATTTTCTCTTCCCATAAGAATGAGAAGGCAATACTCGGTATAGAAGGCCTCTAAATATTGGGCCAGTCAATGTGGTGGAAGTGCCTCGTCCCTTCCGTGTCTTGGCTTCACTCCCCTCGCCCACAAAACAGCCTCACTCTATCTCTATTCTATTCCTAACTCCATGATCATGACATTTTGGCGGCAAGAAAACTTGTAGTGTCGTGAGAAAAGTTTAATCTCCTCCCGAAAACAAACATATATTACACGGTGTTTTTCGAAGGTAGACTGTATTTACTGTACTGTATGGTGCCAAACAATATATCAACTTTCTATAATTCCTGTTTTGCGAGCATACTCTCCCTTCATTAACCCGAATAATCGTGAGTTCACTATATATATATGAAGATAAGTCCTTCTAAAATGAAGATGATAAGTTCTTATTAAAAATAATGAAATTGGGATAAGTGAATCGGGTATTCTCTATCGAACGGTGATATTTGCAACTTCTGGTGCTAACCGGAAGTGATCTATCTAGACAGTTTTTCAAATGGATCAGGGTAGTTTTTAAATCTAATTCTGATTCTACGTCAAAAATTAAGAAACTTTAGTCTGAAACGTTTTTACAACAAACGCCTCCATTGTCCTTGAAATGACTTTCAAAGGGTGTCGGAAAGACTGCTGACAGTCCATCCGTTGTAAAACGAAAGGAATAGCTTTCATTAAAAATAAGAAAAATCTAAACTATTAAATGTGTCACACTATCAGATAGTGATATATGCAACTCTCTGTACTGACTGGAAGTGAACTATTTAGACCGGAAGGTGATTTCTTTTTAATAGAAAATGTTAATTTTTATATCAGATACTAATTCTACATCAAAAGCAAATAAAAGTTTTTGTCTGAAACATTTTAATTTGAAGCAATTAAATGCCATCCATTGAGTGTCAAATTAATTTGAAAGTGAAAGCATTTAGTTTATCTTTTCGACACTTTCCGTCATTTCAAGGTCAATGAAGGCACTTGCTGCAAAAAATGTTTCAGACAAAAGTTTCTGTTTTTCATGTAGAATCAGAATGGGACGGCATACGCCGGTATGCTATACCGGTTCTTCTGTTTATTTTTATACAGGTACTTCTTGACTAAAATAAATTAGCGGTTTGTATACTTACCTAAACTATATAGAAAATACAGGAATTATTGCAAGATGTTTTAAAAAGAAAGACCGAGCGGCCGTGGCTAAGTGGTAGAGCGTTGGCTTAGCATTCGGGAGGTCATGGGTTTAATCCTAGCGGCCGACCATCCTGACAGGTTTTCCAAGAGTTTTGCCTCAGTCACACCAGACAAATGTCGAGGAGGTACCTTCAATTGAGACCCTGACCGACACCTTCCCGCATCCTTTCCCCTACCCTATTCCAGCCTGAGCAATGCGTGCCTAACTTCGTATAATAGTGTGGAATAATTACAAGGAAATAAGGGGCTCCATAGCCTAGTGCTTAGAGCGTTGGACTCATGTCCGCGTGGTCCCGGGCTCAATTCCCGGCTGGAGCACCCCACTTTTCGGTGTCCACCCACCGTCGTGAGGCAAACTGGGGAGTCACGTGAATAAAGATGTAACGTCCACTTGGTCTAGAAAGCCCCTGATACGCCTGTTCGTGGTCAAGGTGTCGCGCAGAGCTGACCCCACGGCCGCCCCACTCAGTTGCGGACTACGCTCCAACTTTACGCCCATGAGAACAATATTTCATCAAGTTGGCTCTAAAACTGTTGAAAAAAATTGTACCGGGGATTTGCTTTGTAGTGTCTTTGTTAGTATTTTTAGAAGGTTACTGAAAATGATTTAATAAAGCAATGAACATTTTATAATACAGAATTCAAGAAAACAAAAGTGACAATGTAAATTGTTATTGTTAATTTTGTTTTAAGTCTGTCATGGTTATAATTCAAACAATGGTTTTACTCACATGATTTAGTTCTAACAATACACAAAACCGTTACTAAGAAATATGTTTTAATGTTCGGAATACCCCCGTTCCGAACAGGAGGCGTTCTGAATGTCTGCGAGAGTACTTTTGGGTTCCTTGATGCCCTGTCTCCTGAGGTAGGTCCCCAAAGGATCTAGGAGGTATTTCTCACCGACAAACTCAGGGCGTCTTCACGACGACGGTGCAGCCGGCTGCACAGAACTAGGTCGATGATCTTGCACTGAGGGTAATAACGGGAAGGGGATCGTCGCCTTGGAACAAAACCCTGCTATAAGTTGCTAATCACTTCTCTTGGTGCAAAATAGGCCTAGGGCGGTGAGGGCCTATTCCACAATCTCATCCTATGGACCATTCAACGAAAAGTTAATAAGACCTTTTCCAAACAGAAAAGCATTTATTAGTTTCGGTTGTTGAATGGTCCATAGGAAAAGGCATCCTTCTAGGCCCGCCAAAATCCCGTGGGATGCCTGTGAAAGTTATAAAAATCGTGAGACTTAACAGTATGTCGAAATTAACTTACTCAATGTTTTCGATGTCTTTGTCGCATTTCGTTGTCTAGATAACCTAAATAGTGATGAACTGTAGTTGCGATTATTTACCAAAGAGAGCTGTGGAGCTCGTATCTGATATCAGACAGTGTTAGATTTCAAACCAGCTTTATTCGTGCTTTTCTGTTGCATTTTATTTTAATTGATTCCTGAAGAAAAAAAAATCTGAGAATTAGTTGGTTTTATTTACAACCTGCAAAAGAAAGGAAGAACCTCAAAACTATTAAATCCTTTTGGATTTGAATTTATTTGTGGACTTTAGGCTTCTATGGCTCAGACCGGGATACGGTAGGGGGAAGGATACGGGAAGGAGTCTAGATAAAGATACTATGAGAAAAACTCTGAAAAAAACTCAGAATAGTCAGTCTCTGGTATCAAACCCAGGACCTTACGAATGCTCCATTATGTCGTAGACACTATACTGCACGTTCATCTATGGCTGACTTTCTGTCTGGAATGTATTTTGTCCATTATAATAACTAGTGAAGCCTTCTTCGTTAACCTCAATCTTACAACTTATTTTTTATCTTAGTACAAGATTTCTCTTCCTTAATACTGTCATGAAATGGTATCAGTCTTCTTCCTCTTCGTCATATACCTTAAAAGACGTAAAGCGGTACAGCTGACGTCATTACTTCTGAAATATACCGTCACTTCTAAATTTCCATTTCGAGCACTGATCACAACTACCCCAAAATGGGGCATACCAATGAAATGTCCAGATGTGAGTCCCATAATTTGCTGTGGCTTTGGCCTTCTCAAGAGAGCACTTTCCTCACGTTGTGCAATCACTCTGCAGGGGCTATGGCAAGCATGTAAGCAGGAATGGCAGAACATTTCTATGCCTGTGTTGCGTAGAAGTCTATTACAATGGAAAGTTGCGGTTCAGGGCTATTGTCCGGGGTCATGGCGGTCATATAGTGGCCAACAAATGGTGGGTTCATGGATTTTCGTAAGGTAAGCTTGCATTCAAATTTGGTTCCATATACGCAGCTCAGCCTCTCTATTAATCACACTCTGATGAGGAAAAGTTAAAAGGAATTAGAGAATGAACTTGTAAGGATTAAGCGGGGCATCATAGGATTGTTAGAACTATGGAGGAAGAATGAAGAACAGTTGGAACTACAGCCAGGACATACATTCTACTTCAAAGGAACAGAAAATCGGAAACCGAGAAGCGTTAGGTTCATAATAAATAAAAACTTGAAGACACGGATCACAGAAACTGAAGAATTTGAGATAGAATCACACACGGTTCATTCCAGAGTTTCGACAAATAAAATATAAGAATTGGTCGCTCCACTATTTTTGATTTCCTTCACATTTGGTACATGGAATGCCAAATACAAGCGAACTTGAAAATAGTTTTTGAAAAAAAATATATTGTTCAGGATATACAGGATGTTCAAAAGTGAGATTCTGCAAAAACAACGAATTATAAATTTACACATATTTCACAACCCAGTTGAGATATTTGAATAATTCAAAAACATTTAAAATATAGGCACCTCAGAGAATATTTAAAACTACGTCTTTAAGTTTTAGCCTCAAAACGGCTATCGGACAGCGTGGTTTAAACAGTTGTAAAATATAGGTGAAATTCTCATTTTTACATTTTTTTTTTCCTGATTAAATGGAAAGAAATAACAAGCCGTTTACTATCTACTATTGTCACTGTAATGATAGAAAAAAAACTTCCAGTGTCATTTCCTTTACTTTATATCGAGATTTCAATTTATAAAAACTCAAATTTATCAAAATTTGATGGGTTGTAAGTCAAAAGGGGGAGGGAGTACATGAACAAAATTTTGCATAGAAGTTCCTTGTTTATATTCTAAAAACCCTGAAAGTTTCATTTTGTCATTCAAACTCTCTATGAAATACAGCTTCTTAAATTTGCTTAAAAAACTACAGTCGTGTCAATATAAATTATCATTGAAACATGAGGCTATTCTTAATAATGTTGTATTCTATCAGAGTAATCATTTAAATCACGTGTCTTAAACACAAATAGATTATGTTTTACGTTTTTTTGATAGTGCACAGAGCTATTTTAGCCTTCTTCTATCTGCTGCTTAAGGAAAAACTGTGCTAAAAAACGCTCATCTCTGATCTGATGGTACGAACTAGAGCCTTTCTACAGTAGGAGGCCAGAGTATTGAAAAATGACAATATTGCCCAGACGGCTGACTACGCGGGTATCATGGCGTGTATTTAAATAACTTTGTATGTTCAAATTATCGCTGAAATTTTTATTTTTAAAATGTTGGTCGAATGATGTTGGAGACTTAAGTAGAAAAGGATCAACTGGAGGTACGTAATGTATTAAAAAAGTATAAATTAGCTTTGATATTTGTAATGGGATGAGCTATGAAGGAAAACCATGTGTTAGCCCTATCATTTCCTTCAGATGTAGAAATACGTTTTCGGATATATTTTTGTGTAAAGTTTGATGTGTAGAACTATGAGCAATTAAACCTACTATGTACGTAGGTAGCTTTAATTTTACGAGGCGCATTCATAGGAGTAAAGAATAACTTTATACGCTTTGTACAAGGGGCTAAATTAAATTTACATGTCCTTTATGTAAGAAATATTAAACTATTATGAGCCGAAATATTAACACTTAATTGTATAGTCTACAAGGAACTTTCCTATAAATGTGCCTTTTGAAGTACGTCTCGTACGCTCCACCAGAAAGGGCTAACTGTGGACGTTCTGTGTATTCCAAATTTTAGCTGATCTCCATTTCTAGATGAACTCACCAATGTAACGTTTGAGAAAGGTTATTTTTACCTACGTAGCGTGATAAAAGATTTCAGTGTTGTCTAAATAAGGTAACAGGCGCGGCTTGTAGCAGTGCGCAAAAGCGCATTGAACCCCCGCTAGATTAATTAGAAATATAAAGAAAAAAATAGAAATATAATGTTCGTTCGTGGTGGACTGTTATAGTGTCCCTACGAGATATGCTTTCCAGCTTAACGTCGCTGGCTTGCGCGTTGCAGAGCATTTGAGAAAACGTGCGACTCCTCTCTCTGGGTTCAACCACGGAAATGTCTCCTCTTGGATGTCAATTTATGGGCTGGGGGGCAGAGGGGCGAGGGAAGTACGGCTTAAGCACGGCTGAAAACGAGAAAATTGAGCATACGAAACACTGTGCGCACTGCTATTTCTGGGAAACAGAGCGGGGAAAAAAGGAAGTTTTACTTTTCTCGTACGTGCTGCAACAAAGGACACAACGATTGCCTTCTGCTAGGAGGGAGGGTTGGGTCACTCTCGGTATGGAGAAGGGTTGGTGTATTATTTCGCTAACAAATTTTTCCCCCACACACAGTTACCAACTAATTTACTTTTTCACTGAAAACGATGGCCTTTAAATCTACTATTATCGGTCGCACATTTTATCCTAAAGTTGACTCGACTAGTAACATTTCTATGAAAGCAGTTGATAACTATGTCCAAAACTCTATTCCAGCGCTCTGTACACTTTCGCATTTTGTTGGGGGAGGGGGCGTGCGCGTGTATTAGGAAAAAAATAATTTGAAATGAAACAGATTTTGGTCAAACGGTAGTTTTCTTTTGTGCGTAGTAGTAGTGCTTTCATAGGAACTGAGCCTTTTTATTAATTTTCGGTTGTTTCGTAACTATATCTAATATTGTTTCATGCCGTGTGCGTTCGTGTAAGAAGAGGAAGAGGGTTGATGTTGGTGAAAGTTGTGGTAAGAGATAATTAGAGGAGAAAAGTAAGAACTAGGGGAAAAGTTTGGCATGTTCTTTTTTAGAGCTAGTGTCAGTGATTTTAATTCAGTGAAGAGTTAGTCTTTCTTTTAGTTCTTCAGTGTGTACGAAAAATGTAAATTCCTGTATGACATGTTAAAGAGGGTAAAAACTTAAGTCTCAGCTTTGAGAGCTTAATTTATCGGCAGTGGAACTTCTGGTGACAACTCCTCGGTTAGAGGGGGAAGAGGATGCACTAATCATTGCAAGATTGTTTGTTTTCTTACCGGTCTTGATTTTTTCAGGTTCACTTTCCCTTCTCATCTTCTCTCTGTCGCTGTTATTGGCAGGGACAGGGAGGAAGGAGATGTTTTCAGTTCTTGCTTGTGTTTGCGGTCTTTTTGTTCTGTTCTCCGGGGGGGTCACTAAAGGGGAGGGTGGGGCGGGAACTAGATGGTGTTTGTCTCGATTCAGCTACAGTAACCACATTTTCTTCTTGCAAGTTGGATGTCCTCGGGGTTTCAGGTGTCGCAGAACTAGCTTCTGTCAACATCTTTCCTTCGCGGTCATAGGTTGGTCGTAATGATAACGATTGTAGTTTTCTTCCTACTCAAACAAAGATTTTTTTTTTTCATCAACAAACAAGTACCTATACTGAAGATAAGCGAAGCAACCTCTCTTTCTAAAATCTACTAGGTAAGGTTGAAGTTTTAAACACTCACTACGGACTTTGTTTGAGAAAACCTGTTTGATGTATACTCAAGTTCCCCGCAGTTTGTTTTTATTTTTCCGAACTGTTTCTTTTGTTTTATAAGACAAGAAATAACATATAATTGGTCGCACCCTATATTCGCTTTTTCTGCCTATGCGATGGAAGCGCTGGATGTACTGTTCACTTAATGTTATTCCCATCCGATCTCTTAACACTTGCTTTACTTTTTCTTCGACACGCTCCCAGTTCTCACTGCGCTCTTCCGGAATACTGTGAATCACGAGATTTTGACGACGTGACCTATTTTCGAGGTCATCAATCTTATCTTCCAGATAATGTATATGATCCTGAAGTCTATTAACTTCATTAGAGACGCCCTTGAGTGCACTTTCCATATTCAAAACTTTGTCCATTACATTATTTATCGAATCTTTCATTTGTTTAATTTCTGAGATTATTTGCTCATTCGAAGCACGGACAATGTTCAGAACAGTCTTAATTTAAGAAATTTCAGTCTTTTGAGAAATTATAGGAGGTCCCGGATTTTTTTCCCACCGATCCGATTACTAACAACGTCAGTAAAACAAAGCCATAGGCTAAGTACGCTTTGGATGCTTTCAACATCCTCTCACCATGTGGGGTTGAAGTTCTTTCGCCCCACCACACAACACAGCACTACAGAAGAGGCCGATTCTGGCTCTCCAGGTATCAAGTCACGCTTCACTGCACTTCAGAGCTCACGAGAAACACGTCTTTCTTCTTCCACGCTCACTCACTCACTGAATATTTTAAATTCCAAAATATTTTCATGACCAAACTGACCTAGAGGAGAAGTTGTCATGGATAGAAAAATGTTCCATTTAGTGGTAGTAAACGAAGGTGCGAAGAAACGAGGTCACATCTGTGCAAAAGACATTTTGGGCATAGCATTATGTTTTTCCTCTGTTGCTTGAACCTCCATTTCAGCGAAGCACGAGCCGCTACTGTAAGGAAATAAACACATCTGTAAAGAGTTGACTTAGTAACTATAAAAATACGTAGGCGAACCAGAGAATCTTCTCGTACTCGCCTTGTTCCAGTTAATAAAACGAAGTATCGTAGTCCAAATGTTACAAAATAGATGGAAACAGTGACGCTGCTCTATTGTTATAACTTCACGGTTCCTATACTCAACTTTAACAATTAATTTTTCCTTTTCTATCTTCAGATTCAGTATGCTACGTTAATTGAACTTAGATTGCATCAGAGATGAAAGGGAGTGCAAAAGTCGTCACGCGATTACAATGGAGCAGCTCCCACGATAAAACATACGTAGTAATTACGACAGAAAATAGTAAATAGCATGTAAAGTGTGACTGTTGTAGGTGTTTCCAAGATGTCATCGATTTGAGGAACTATTTCTTTCACGGTCTCTTTCGTAAGTCTGAACCTTGTAAAGAAATCAACATGATTCCAATTTTTTCAAAATAGTTTGGATGTCTCCGGATTGTTGGAATGCGCCTCGAATTTAAGTATTCTAAAAACATTTTATCATCCTCCTCGTACGAAGAGGGTGAATCTTAACTCATATGCAACATATTTCACACAATGTTTTAAACCCAACAGTTTGCGTGCGATTTATTAGAACCCATTCGTAAGTTCCCAGTCATAGTTAACATAGCAGATGACGTACTATATCAGCCGGCAGGCTTCCCATGATGCTGCGTTGCCACATAGTAGCCTCTGGCCTTCTACTGTAGAAAGCTCTGGTCGAACTCATCCTGAGTGACAGTTTTTCTTTTACAAGTTATGCACGCAACCATGTCTTGCGAAGAGATGTTATTCTTTTCGTTAGGCCTAGTAGAATCCATTGGCCTACAGTTTACTTGGATCATGCGTTAAAATCTCAGCTTTTCTTTTCAAGTTATGTACAGTGCATACCAATTACGTAAGATGTTAGGTCTAATAAAATACACAGATTTGCTTCTTAGTAGTAATAATCTCTAACAAAGACGTTATATCTAGCATCCTAAGATACCGCTGATTCGCCAATAGCTGAAGTGACGGTCAACGTTTAACTAACCCTCCGTCGCACAACCGTTCTGTAACTTTCTTGCATCAATTTTAAAAAGCTGTATTTCATAGAGGGATTTGAATAGCAATGGAAGAGTATCTATATTTGCATGATATGACATAATTTGTAACAAAATAAAAATGAAACAGCCACTCAAGTGCCGCGAGATCCAAGTAAAATGTAGGCCTAACGAAAAGAATAACATCTCTTCGCATGACATGGCTGCATACATAACTTGTACAAAAAAAAGTCACTCAGGAAGAACTCGTACCATCAGATCGGAGATGGGTGCTTTTTAAGCACAGTTTTTCCTTAAGCAGCAGATAGAAGAAAGCTCAAATAGCTCTGTGCACCAACAAAGAACGTAAAACATAATCTATTTGTGCTGAAGGCACGTGATTTCAATGATTACTGTGGTAGAATTCAACATTATTAACAATAGCCTCATTTTTCAATGATAATTTGTATTGACACGACTATAGACTTTAAGCAGTTTAAGAAGATGTATTTTATTGGGGGTTTTGAATAACAAAATGAAACTTTCAAGGGTTTTAGAATATAAACAAAGGAACTCCTATGCGAAATTTTGTTCATGTACTCCCTCCCCCTTTTCACTTACAACCCCTCAAATTTTGACAAATTTCAGTTTTTATGAAATTGAGGTCTCGATATATAGAAAAGGAAATTACACTGGAAGTTTTTTTTTCCCTGCCACAACAGTGACAATATTATTATAATAAAAACAAAGCAAACGACTTGTTATTTCTTTCCACTCAATCAGGAAACAATTTAAAAATGAGAATTTCACCTATATTTTACAACTGTTTAAACCACGCTGTCCGATAGCCGTTTTGAGGCTAGAACTTAAAGACATAGCCTTAAATAGTATCTGAGATGTCAATATTTTAAATGTTTTTGAATTATTCAAATATCTCAACTGGGATGTGAAATATGTGTAAATTTATAATTCGCTGTTTTTGCAGAATCTCATTTTTGAACACCCTGTACACCCTGAACTATGAGCATTTTTTTTTTCTTCAAAAAACTGTTTTCAACTTTGCTTGTATACAATAAAAAATAGTTGAGCGACCACCACTTGTCGAAACTCTGTGGAATGACCCACAAGTATTAAAACGCGTAATGAAGTCTGAAATTATACAAGTGGAACACACCATATAGGAGGAAGTCGAAGATTTATACGAGGAGATACAGAATATGTTGGTAGTAAATCACATTATATACTATTACTGGAGAACTTCAATGCAACATAGGAATCAAGAAGAGCAGAGGGAAAACTTTGTATTTGGGGAAAGAAACCAGAGGAAAGTGGAATTTTCAGAAGCCAACAGACAGTTCATTTCGAATACAATATTCAAACTTGAACGTTGTTCAGACATCTTTGGCTCAGGGCGACATTGAAGAAGCCACCTCAGAGAAAGCGGACTCCCAAATGGAGCTAAAAACAAAATAGCTTATGTTCTGTCGAATAATAGGGAAATCATTCAAGATGTCTGTTCTGAACAGCTTCAAAATGTCGAGTGATTATAGGACGGTGAGATTTCAGTTGAAAGTAAACACAAGTCTAGAGAAAAAAGAAGCTTGTCAAGAGAAAAATCGACAATTTTAGAATTAGAAAATGTAGCGAAAAACAGACAAAAAATCGAGATAGAACTAAGAAACAGGTTCAGCGCCTTGCAAGACGGAGAACATCAAGAAAATATCAATCACAGAAATAAAATACATAGGGAGACTACAAAGGAAATGCCAGGCATAAAAGCAAAAGCAGAATTTCAGGAAAAACAAAACAGAAACGAATCCAACCATATTCAGAAACCTTTTATGCAGTAACTACCGTTGTACTAACGAGCGACTACTAATGTAAAAAGATTGTTAATCACTCGTTGGTACAGCGCTAGTCACTTGAAAAAAGAAAAACGTTTCTGAATACAGCTGTTCATGAAGAAGATGATGGAAATGTCTAATAATAGGATAAAAAATCCCTTTCGGTAGGCCTACAGGCTGAGGTAGATTTCAAGTTTCGCTGGGAGCCGGGGCTCGCCCCCCAACTTCAGTGCTTTTGAGAGGATGCGCCTCCTTTATCTTAACCAAAATCTCCCTGCAGCACTACACCACCACGGAGTACATCTTCACCCTTCCACGGTTGGCTGCGCCCCCAAAGGGAAGATTTGCCCCATTTTTTTGTAACCTACTCTTGGTCATACACCTTCATTGAAAATTACGTTTCTCTACCTTCAATGATTTGGAAATTGGGTTTTTGGGGCGGCCATTTTGGATCCAAGTTGACGACTTTTTGAAAGTTTTCTTATTTTGTCGTGACCTACTTGTGATAGTACAACTTCAAGTAAAATTTCATTTATCCAGCTCAAACGGTGTGCAA